>NW_021026031.1:58064-261620 GCF_004153795.1 Camellia sinensis
CTAGCGAGAACAGCTTTAGGTCCAGCTTCGTCAATGTGCTGACCTTGAAGAAACATGTGTCAACTCTCGATAGCCTGGTAAAGTCGATAAGGATGGCGAATCCCCTCCTGATAACCAGCGTCAATAATAGGATGTGAAATCTGCAGTGCATTGTGCAAATACGCTGCATTTGAAAAGAATATTCACATTTTAGGGAACATATCAAAAAAAAAAAGAGTAAGTTACATATGCATCAGAGAGGATAATAGATTACATCTGCATGTTCGCTGAACATCCTGATGGTCATGGAAACACGCGGTTCATCCAGTGTTGCTCGACATATAGTGCGTGATATCTTATACCAATCCATGTAACCCCGGTACACATTGCCAAGGCTGACGAACTGGTGTGCTTCTCCGTTGCGCAGACAACACGTGGTAATCCAAGCCTCCCACATCCTATCAAGTCAGTCTGTACATGACGGAGTTAGTCGTGCAGATATGTTGCCTTGTGCACCACGACTAGGAGCTAGCGGTGCATCTGGGATGGTTTGAACCCTGCCAAACTGCCTCAAAACTCCTATCTGGATTGATACGATTCGACAACGTCTAAGCACTTTAAGCAGTCCATGGTAGAACGTAACCGGGTTACATGGATGCCGGTCTCTGCAACTGTGGTATGGATCCCAAATAACCTGTAAACGTAAAAGTGTTTTTGCATTAAAGTAACATAAAGGGCAAGATAAATGGAAGTCTTCAAATTATCGTAGGATGATAAACTTACATCAGTAGCTACTAAACTGTCAACTCGGCTCGAAAAGATTTCAAATGGTCAATGGAGGAACTCGTCCTCTCTCCTAGATGCCCAATGGTACACATGTGGATGTCTCAGTGTAGCCCATGGTTCTGATGAGGTCGGAATCGCTCGGAAGTTGCTCATAAATCCACGCCTCCAAAAGAGTCATAAATCCACTCGCCTCCAAAAGAGTCATATAACCACCCATCTGCTTAACCCCCAGACCGGCTAGCAAACCCCAACTGTCGATATAAAATTGTAAAAACCCTCACCTTACTCTTGTCATACTTGTCATACATTCCTGCATGATCCTGCCGTTGTTATTTTGTTTTGAAGGTTTTATCTTGCCTTGATTTGCTTAAGGTTGCTTGCATATTTTGATCCTTGCATGGTGTGTGTGTGTGGCCGGGGTCTCTCTTGAGCTTAGTTCGCCTTTGAACCTTTGTACTTAGAAACTGTTTTTGAGGACCTTGGTCGACCCCCACCTACACCTCAAAGGCATTTATTGCCGAGATGTTTTGCACCCAGTGAACCTTGTCTACAGGCAGCGTAGGGCCTAGGCCGAGATGTGGCACACCCTGGCCAAGGTGTGGCACAGCTAGTCCAGTGTCGTCCTCCCTAGCCGGTGTTTTGTTAATCCTATTGCCGGATTCCTTGATTTGAGCCGATGGTTATTTCTTGCCGATGTATCTTGCCGACTTGCTGCATACGCATTGTCAGAGACTTGTCTTATCAATCAATCACCTTTTTGAGCTGAACCAACCCTATAGCGCCACGCTATCCGAGCTGATTGTTAAAGACAGCCGGCAGGCCATTGAAACAAATCATTTTCTTGTCTCAAATCTTTGCCTTAGAGAGAGAAGCCTAGAGAGAAGGAAGAGAAGTTCTTGAGTGAGAGTAAGTCTTCCAAGCTTGATTTTGTGGTTTTGAACCGTTGGATTCGAGTTTTTGAGGTTAGGAATCTTGATCTACTATTGATTGTTGTTATTGATCATCTAGCTGCGATTACATAGATCGGAGCTCGTTTTGCATGTCATGCATCGATTTGAAGTGGTTTTGAAAAGAGAAAATGTTGTTTTTCATGTGTTCTTGAAGAAATTCTCGTTTGAACGAAAAGTTTGGAGACGAAGCTACGTTTTTGTGTTTGTTCTTGCATGACCTTCTTGTATGGTACCCAGGTCCATGTTTTGAACTCTATGACACGAAATCTCAGATTTTGTAACAAGTTTTGATCTTACATTCATCTTTCCTCATGATCATGTCAATCATATTCTTCAGCTGCTTTAAAGGGAAACCCAGGTTTCCCGGACTTTGCTTTTGTTGAGGCCAACGGGACGCACACCTCGGCAAGGAGTTGGACCTCGGCAAAGACCTGGTTGGTACCCAGTGTGTTTTCGTGGGACGGGAGCAGTGTTTAAACTCGCAGCATGTTTTGCTTTGATGTTTACTTGGATCTGTTAAGAATGCCGAGATCATTCGTATTATAGGTATAGCTCGTTTTGAGAATGTTGATTTGCCATGTGATTGTAGGACCTTGATCCTTGCTTTGAGTCTACACCTGAAGAACTAGGTGAGTGGTATTATTGATAAAAGCTATGTTATACTTGTTTTGATAAATCTTGCTTGCTTCGTTTTGACGAAAGTGTTTTGTTAAGCATGATGAAATGGCTCTGTTTTGATGTATCCAAGTATAATCCTGGTTTTGGTGTCATCTCTTGGAAAGTCCCTTGTGCTGGAGGACTTTAAACTTTCGCAGCACTAAGCATAAAAGGATACGGTCCTTGTAAATCGGCTACGAAGCCTAAGTAACACCCAGTTTTGCTATGTTAAATCGGGGCTACGGGCCTAAGTAACACAAGTCCCTTGTACTGGAGACTCTAAACTTTCGCCGTACCAAGTGCACAAGTCCCTGTAGCTTGAAGGACTCTAAACTTTCGCAGTACTAAGTGTAAAAGGATACGGTCCTTTCCTGAAAAGATTTCTATGTTAAATCGGGCTATGGGCCTAAGTAACACAAGTCCCTTGTACTGAAGGACTCTAAAACTTTCGCAGTACTAAGTGTAAAAGGATACGGTCCTTTCTTTAAAAGATTTCTATGTTAAATCGAGCTATGGGCCTAAGTAACACCAGTCCCTTATGCTGGAGGACTATAAACTTTCGCAGTTACCTTTGACTAAACGATTACGGATCATACAGCTCTTTGATACTTGAAAATACTTGATTGATGAATACGTTCATCCCTTGCTTCGCCGATGTTGTAATACTTGACTGATGAATACGGTTCATCCCTCGTTTTGCCGATGTCAGTAAGCATCCCCTGAGACTTGTAAGATTTGACAGATGGATACGGTTCATTCCCTTGTTCGATAAAGTTTTGACGAGTTTGTTTTTGAAAGACTTCGGCTATATTCATGCAAAAACCTTTATTTCTAGTACCATTCACTGAGTATCCGAGCTCACCCTCTCTATATATATGTAGGTGATGAGCAGGACGTGCGGCGACGCCTAGACTGTTTTGAAAAGCTTGTTTTGGATCCGTGCTTATGTCGGCTTTATTTTGCATTCATGTCGGCGAATCTTGAAAATCATGCTTCTTGACTTGTATTTACTGTATTTTGTGTAATGTCGGCTCGAGAAGCCTTGTATCAAGATGTAACAATATCTTGCTTTGTTGTATTCAAGTTGTAAGATGAATGACATTTCATTTGATCTATGCACAGCTCTTATGGACCACTTGTATTTGATTTATTTGCTTCCGCATTTGTGAGCCCCCTATATCTATACTCTGATTGTGTTTAGTTTTTTTTTGAAGTTGGCCTTCGGTAATTACGGATTACTGGCCATCACGGCACCAAACTACTAGGGGCGGTTTGGGGTCGTGACAAAAATGCTAATGCGCAGCACCCCAGGCATAAATATGTATGGATCCCAAATCCATCAACAAGCCGAGGTAAACAACGGGAAACCCTGCCGCCACTCTTGTCACTGAAGAGTGTACATCCCAACAGAAACAATAAATAAGCTCTTGCAGCGCACTGTATAGCCTCCTCGGGTTTGAATCTATGACACCAGCAAACTGACTTCGCAACCATTCAAGCCTGACTGAATTGCCACTAGCAGAAGAAACCTCATCATATGCTGCACGTTCAGTAATCCCCAAGCCATAAACGAGTAATGTAACTCCATGATGATCTGTCATATCTGGTATGCTGACTGATTTGCCTACAATGGGAAGGCCAAGAATATGCCAACATCATCCAGGGTCAAGGTCACTCACCAACTGTCATGTGAAATGTGTTCGTCTCAGGTTGCCATCTCTCAACAAAACATGAGACTAGAAGCTTGTTGACGAAACCGATAAGTGCAACGAGCTAACTGTGACAGTTCAGACTGCTCAATAAATGGCTTTGAATCTGGTGTTGTTCTCTACTAACCACCATGGCCATGCAAGGATCTTGGAAGAGTGATTATGACACTTTAGGGGCCCTCGTTCCTACAACACAAATGATATCTCATTACAAACTACCATACAACACAACGCATGCGGGATGCTAAAGCATAAATACTTACATCGTACTCTGTGCCAAAAAAAAAAAAACACTCATATACAAATGAATTTCAGTTTTACTGAGGAATGTTTACCTCCCCGTGCCAAATAGCTGCAGCCACATGACTATTGAAACTCCGCAGTATTGACGGATCATTCGGTCCACCTGGAAAAGCATGTGTAAGGTACTCTTCCTGGACAGGAGGAGAATCAGGTAAAGAGGTATCCTCCACACCAATGTCAGGCATATCATAACCTTCAACTCGTCTTTGGCTTCGGCCCCCACTTTGACTGGCACTGGGAATATCATATTCTACCGAAACTGGATCACGACCTCGACCACGACCTTGACCTCGTCCTCGCCCACGCCCTCGTCCCCATTGATGGTCTACATCCAATTCACGACGTCGTCTATTTGAAGCAGTAGGTGGGACACGTTGTTGATATTCAGAATCCATATTATTAGCAAAAAATACCAAGTGTGTGTAATGAGTGTGTGTGTAAATAAACATAGTGTGTGTAAAATTAATGAGAGTGTTTTAAATTCTAAGTGTGTGTGTAATGAGTGTGTGTGCAAAATTAATGAGAGTGTGTGTGTAAATAATAAGTGTTTTAAATTATAATGAGAGTGTGTGTAATGAGTGTTATAATTAAGTGTTATAATTAAGTGTTTTAATTAAGTGTTAGAAGGAAAAAAAAAAAAAATTTATTTTCTGTTCGGAAGTTGTTGTCCGAAAATACCTGTTCTGTTCGGAAGTTGTTGTCCGAAATTATAGCTCATATTCGGAAGTTGAAAACCGAAAAAAAAAAATTATTTTCGACACTTGAAAGTCGAACCAAGTCAATATTTTCGGAACTATAGTGCCGAATGGAAGCAGAAATTTCGGAACTCTAATGCCGAACAAAAACAAAAATTTCGCATAACCAGTTCCGAATGAAACACGGCAATCACAGTGGACTAAAAATTTCGAAAATGGTAAAAATTAATCCTACATTACAAATAAAATAGGAATGAGAAGATTCTAATCTGTGTAAACTAACCTAAAATGTGAAAATTTCAATGCTCTTCAATGCCCTTCAATGCCAAAACTTCAATGACACAAATGGATGGATGAAGCTTTTGGGGAGGAACGGTGGAGAGTGTGAGAGATGGGTGTGTGTGTGAAAGGGGTTCTCAGATGGGTGTGTGTGTCACGGGTGTGTGTGTGTGAGAGGGGGTGTGTGTATGATTTACATTTGGGGGTATATGTGGAATGATAGGTGTGTGTAGTGAGTCAAATATATTAGGATTTATTTTTTTAATGTGTGTATTAAGAAAGATTTGTATAGAGAGAAAATGGTGTGTGTATATAGAAGCTCCCCTCCTTCTTGTATCTGTCTCTGTGGCCTTGGCTTTGGACGACGACATAAAGAGAATTCTATTCAGCGAAGACCAAATCTCCTAACGAGTCTCCGATCTCGCCTCTCAGATCACCCATGACTTCACCACCAATGCCGTCTCTTCATCCCCGCCGGTCGTCGGCGTCGCCACCGGCGCCTTTCTGTTCCTAGCCGACCTCGCCAGAAAGATCAAACTTCCCCTCAACGTTGACTTCGTTCGAGCCGAGTCGTACGGCTCAGAAACTGTATCGAACGGCGCTCCGAGAATTTCTTTCGACTTGAAGATCGATATTCAGGGAAAGCACATCATTCTGGTACTGTTTATATCATTCAATTTCATTTTTAATTCTTTCGTAGCTGTTGTTTGGTATCTAATTGTGTGAAGATGAAGATTTTTTGTTTTCTGATTTTTTGGTTGCATAATGACTCGTGAAAGCGATTTCATTTTGTGACATTTGATTGACGTTTGCTTCTCTATTTATTTATTTTTTTAAATAACAAACATTTAGATCGAAAAGGGTTACTGCAATGCAATGTATCTTTATTCAATGAAATGAACCACCACATGACATGGGGAATGATCTGAGATTTTGTCAAATTAGGAGACAGTCTGGATGTATTATTTTTTGAAATTTCTAAGGGTTTTGTTAAGGCATACCTTTTAAGGCCAGAAATTATCATATGAGTTTGGAAGATGGGAAACACTATATATGCACCTAAAAAGGAAAATGGCATAACTTCAATCTAAAAAAAAAGAAAAAATTGTCATAACTAAATGACTAAAGAACTTATGAATCATAACTAAAATAATGTCATAACTAAATAAGAAATTTGGTTATAACTAAAGATAAAAACTGCATAATTAGGGGTGCATATGGTACACCTTTTTTACACGGGTGTATATTAGAATTTCCCTAGGAAGATACATGTTAAGAAGTTTTAAAAAAATTGTACATTTTGCATAAAAATGCATGCAATAAATGATATATAATATTTTTAAACCTCAAGGACACAAATTAACAAGACCAAGATTCTAAACTTCTTTACCAAGCTTATTTAGAAAGCTCTGGGAGGAGGGTATGTAGTAATGTGGGAATCAAAATTACAACCATCATACAAAGCCTTCCCAGGAGGAAGAGATATGGTTAATTTATGTTACTGGCAAGGTCCACACCTTGGAGTCGTGCCCCCAATCCCTTCTGCACCACTACCACCACCACCACAACAACAATAAAGATCAGAATATTATATAATGACAAAAGATTATTTCACATGGGTTACATTGAGACAAGAAAAATAAACGTGCAATTTGGATCAGTGATGGGGTGCATAGTTGTTCTTATTCTCAACATTTATGGGATTTGATATTATACTTGTATTTTTATTTTCTATTCAGCTTTGATATTCTTTCTTTGACATGTTACTTATGTTTTGGTTTTTCCTTGGCTCAAGTTGAGGACATTGTGGATACGGGAAACACTTTGTCTTGTCTTATTGCTCTTTTGAAATCCAGAGGAGTGTCCTCCGTATCGGTGTGTACCCTCCTTGATAAACCAGCAAGACGAAAGCTTAATTTTGAGCTTGTGGGTAAAGGAAAGTATTATTGTGGCTGTGAGGTACTCTCTCTCTCTCTCTCATATGCAATTGGTGGAACCTTTTCTAATTCCAAGTTTTACCATGTTTGATGTTTCAAACAATTGAAAACTGATATATTTGAAAATAGCTGCACAATTTACCTGCAGTAATATGTGGAGTACCAAGGACAAACTAATACATTTTATCAGCTAACTATGCTTTGCTGCCACATCATTGAGTTGCAGTGTGTTTCTGCTGGCAGGATCATATATCAGTTAAATTTAAAACTATGAATTCTTGCAGCCCAACATTTCTTGGTGTCGTACCTGAATTACCAAGTAGTTTATCTCCTCTGATTTTCTAGGCAATGATATCCTAGTTTGCCCGTTGAAATTTTTTCATTTTGCTAGTTTCAAGGCATCGTAAATTACAATTGCCATTCATGCATTTGAGGTTTGAACGGGTTGCATTCTTTATTTATGGCGGTTACTTATTATTTATATGTCATTTTATAACAGTCAATTACCACCATGTATGTGTTGTAAGTATTCAGAGGCACAACCTCCATTCAATAGTTTCAGGAAGTCAAATAGTCCATCTCTACTTTATCGCAATAGTTGTTAACTTGTTATAATGTTTTTGAGACATGGCCTTCTTTTTTCTGTGCTTGTATAGAACTTTTCTCTTTCCTGAGTTTAGATTATTTGACCTTTCTTCACTGAATTCTTGTACATTTTGACAACTATAACAGAAGAAGATGCTTTTTTCTCTTCACCCAGAATAACCAATCACATCTAATGGACTTTGAAGTAGTATTCCCAAAAATGATATGTAATTGATGGATTAAATCTTTGATTTTTCTTTTTTTTAGTTATTTTAATTGGGAAAGTTAAACAGCACTGAAGGATGTATATAATGCGCAAGCTCTGTTTACCCTGGCCAGACCCTTAAAATTTTTAAAGAAATTATCTTGACGTGCTTCAATTGGATGTGTTGTTGTGTAAGTTCAGTGTCTGGTTGGCAGAAACCTTTTAGGGAGTGTTTGATAACTGGATGAGCAGGTGAGGGATTGGGATAAGAAAAACATATGTGGGCCCCACATTCTCCCCCTTGCCCCTTGTTTAGTACAAAATATCTAATCCTAGGATAACCTTCTTATCACTCATATGGGGAATTAAATGAGGGATAACTAAGGGTCTAGGAGGAAAAGGGGGGTCATTAGAGAAATGTTGAAGTTACATCAACTGGATATAGTGTTTCTACAAGAAACAAAACATGAGACTCGTGATAGAAATCTTATTAAAAGCATATGGGGAGCTAGATTTAGGAAGTGGGGATACCTTCCATCGGTAGGAGTGTCAAGGGGTATTTTGATTATTTGGGATGAAAGAGTAGTGAGCGATTGTGAGACAATTTTGGGGGAGTTTCAATTTCAATTAGGTTTAGAAATTTAGATAGCAAGGAATGGTAGTTGTCGGGGTTTATGGCCCTAATAGTCCTTCTAGGAGAGGGGTTTGGTGGGAAGAGTTGGTTGGTTTGTATGGGTTGTGTTTACCAAATTGGTGTGTGGGTGGAGATTTTAATGTGGCAAGAACGGTGCCGGAAAAGCTCAATGACTCATTAGTTAATAGAGAGATGAGGGAGTTTGATAATTTTATTAGAGAGTGAAGTTTGGTGGATCCTCCTGTGTTCAACGCCAGGTTTACTTGGTCTAATCTTCAAGAGAATTTGGTTTGTTGCAGATTGGATCGATTCTTATTATCTTTGGCGTGGTCTGACTTGTTTCCAGAGGTGAGGCAATTAGCTCTCCCAAGGTTTATCTCAGATTACTGTCCGATTGTAGTCAAGAGCTTCCCATTCAAATGGGGACCTACACTGTTTAGATTTGAAAATGTGGCTAGAGCATCCTTCGTTTAGAGATAAATTCACCCTTTCGTGGAATGAATGCAATGTTTTAGGGAGGGTTTTAGGTTCATGAGGAAGTTGAAATTAATCAAGGAGAAGGTAAAGGAGTGGAATAGGGGCATATTTGGCAACTTGAATAGGCAAAAAGGACAAACCAGACAGCATGTCGGAGCAAGGAGGTGGGAATCCTCTACAGATGCAGCACCAGCACCAGCACCAGCACCAACAGGTACATTATTGTTCTCTATGTTGTCTCTAAGCGTTGTTTTTCACTTCTTCCTCCTCATGCTTTATGCATTTATATAATCAAGGGTCTTTGGCCTTGGAATTAGATCGAACATGACATACGCTTTGTAATTTTTAAAAATTCCAGCCTTGTTTGAAGGCTGATATAAAAAAAAACTTTAGCAAGAATTCCCAGTGACTGATCTACAAATGTCCATGTCTGTTAAGACTCTTGTGTTCTACTTTTGAATTTCATTGTCTCTCTAATGGTGTTGTATGTATTTTTGTTTTTATTTTAAATTAGTTGATGCATTGAAACGCCAACCAAGGCTTAAGATATGTGGCCAGCACACGAAATGGTATGGACCCATCTATTGTTCCTCAAGGTCTCATGGCTCCAATGATGCCATTGCCTTTTGATGTTTCGGGAATGTCAACGACTTTATTGGATGTTCATCGTCCTGGGCCAGTGCCTATGTCTTGCTTCTGCTCTGGCTTCTGCTACGCCAGAGAATCAGCGCATGGTGTGTTTTTTAATCTTGTCTCTTCATTTCAGCAATTTTTCCATGGCGTAAAAATCTGAAAATTATTTTGAAATGTTGGTTCTTGGTTCTGAATGTTTGCAATGGCCTTGTTGTCAAAATGACAGATGTTGGGGGAACAGCTATTTCCACTAGTGGAGAGGATTGAGCCTGACCATGCTGGAAAAGTGACAGGCATGTTGCTGGAGATGGACCAAACCGAGGTTCTCCATCTAATTGAGGCCCCAGATGCTCTGAAGAAGAAAGTTTCCAAGGATTTGGATGTCCTCCATTTAGCATCATCAGGACCCAATGTTGGTGATCAGCTCGGCTCATTGTCCTTGAACCAATGAAGCGAGCCCAATTTGGCATGGTATATACATTTCTTCTTTAATATATGCATATGCATTTGTAGAGGCCTAGTGTTATTTATTTTTAGGGTTCATGAGCTGCGATTGATTGATTGTGGAGTTTTCTCCTATAATTTCTAGAATCTGTTTCATTTTTGTGGGGGGTGGCAAATTGGTTGCTGAAATACTTTGTAGGGTTGGGATTTGGTATGGAGAGAGAGTTTGAAGATCTGGGAATTGGTATTAGGATTTTTTTTTTTTCAGTTTGTTTAGACTTTTCTGTCATTTTTAAAGTTTGTTCAGTTATCTTGGAGTTGGTTGGTATTCTTTTGACCTATAGTTGTTCTCAGCTATTATTTTGATCCTATTTATTAGTAGTTTATTAGCAGTTGTTCGAGGAACAGAAAAACTAATTCGGTTATTTGATTGGTTTGTCATATTGATTGCCTTTATAATCAGTGTCGGGATCCAAACCATTGATTGGTGTGGTGTTGTCGGTCTTCCGTGGGACACACCAACCAATCGATAGCTTGGAACTCGCGTGCGGTACTAGCCTATAAAAAAGGGTCCATTTTTAAATCCAAATGTTTCGTTCCGTGCAATGTTTTCTGTTGTTGATATATATATATATATATATATATTTTAATCAAAATTTGTTGATACGTTTTTTTAATCAAAATGTTGAAATGATGAGTCAGTTTAAATAATAGTTGTTAAGGTGTATAGATTTTGGAACACTATTTTATACTCTTACACATAACTATGGATGTGTAAAATAGTGTGTACCATATCTTTTAATTAACGTATAACTATGGTCTCAAGTAAGAGAATATTATTCTATTTAAATCAAAGCATTAATAACAAATTAATCAAAATAATAAATAAATAAATAAAAGATACTATTGTTGTAATAAAATAAATAAATGTATTAATATAACAAATTAATCAATAATAAAGATGATTATAAATAAACATTACAAACATAAAAATTATAAATAAAACCAATAAAAAATAACGCAACAGAGAATCTTGATTTTATTAAAATGAAAGATTTATTAAGATAGCTTGTAGTCCCTATCTTAAAAAAAAAAAAAAAGAGGAAATTTTCTTTTTAAGGACTCTAATATTGATTTTATAATATAAATGACATATAATATTTTCATAGGAATTAAGGTTTTTCAACATTTTTACACAGAAATTTCTTTGAGTCCGGCAAAATTTCTCCGAGTCAAATTTTGTGTGAAAATGTTGAGAAACTAATAAAAAAAATATATCTTGGACCTCTCTTACTATACAAAGTTAGAGAGGGATGTTTCACTAATTTTTCAAAAAAAAAAAAGAAAAAAGATAGCACTTGTATATAGTCTAAAAAATAACTTTGGCATATTGTTTTTATCAAAAGTTACGGATATAATTTTTGAGAGAATAAAAATAAATTAAACAATTAGAATAACCAAAAATACTAATTTTATTAAAAAGCAATATTTAAATAAAAAATTATATCATTTTAAAATCTAAAATATTAAATTACTCATTAAAGATATTTTAATAATAGTGATGTGTACTGGACTTTTTAATAATTTTTTTTGTTAATGTATTCTTCTATTTTTTGGAGACTTGTATTTAGAAATAAAAATAAATAAAATGAAAAATAAGAATAGATGTCACGATTTTTCAAAATAAATACATAATTAAAAAATCCATAAAGATAAGGGAAAATTACAACAACAAAAAAAAAACTTCAGGAAATGAAACCTTCAATTTTTTAATTTTATTAATTAACTTAAACCTTAATATTTTGATTTGTTTAATTTTAATAATTTTTTTAAAACTTTCGTTAAGTAAAATTAATACCCCCAAAAAAAATGTTCTAATCATTAAACTTAATGAAACATGATGATATTTTAGATATTTTATCTACACTAATGACTAAAATTTTTTTTTTCGTCAATTTTATTTAATAAAAATACTCAAATAAATTAAAAATTTTAAATTTAAATTTAAATTAACAAAATTAAAATTTTAAAAAAAAAAATCGATATGAAAGAACATGACAAAACCTCCCCCCCAACCAAAGATAGAGAAAACACAGTGACAGAAAAACTTATTCCAACATAGGGAAAACAAAAATTACAAAAACATAGAGAAAATTGGGTTTCAAACACAGGATGTAAAGAAAATTTGGTGGTTAAACAGAGTGACAGAAAAATTATGTTTCAACACAAGACACAAAAGCAAATTATGTGTTTCAACACAAAGAAAAACAGAGACAGAGAAATTTTATATTGCAACACAAAAAAAAAATTATAGAGACATGGAAAAAATAGCAAAAAGAGAGAAAAAAAAGAAGAGAGGAGACGAGAGAAGAGATTTAAAAACTCTTGCATCAGATTTATGCACAAACCAACAATAATGAAACAAAGTGACTGGATAGAAAGTAAAACATGCTAGATCTAGGGGTACAACTTGGGCGGGCTCAACCTAAACAACCCGAGCCCAGCCCGAATTTTTTTAGGACATGGACAAAATATTTTCAAATTTGGTACGGGCTTAGACAAAAATTCAGAAGCCCGAATTAAATTTGGGCGGGCTTGGACAAAGACGTCAAACAACCCGAGCAACCCGAAACCTGAATTATATATATATAGATATATAAAAATATTAAATATACATATAAATTATTAGCCATTACGTGATATTAAAGTAATTTATATTATTAAATTATATTGAATATATATTATATATACAAATAACATAAAATTTTACTTTTTTTCTTTTTATTCACTCATAAATTGTAAGGACTACTATAGTGGCATCTCTCTTACATTATATAAATTATTTATTTTGATGGTATTAATGATTTTCTATAAATAAAAAAAAATTGTAAATAGAGTCAACCTCAGGCTTGGACAGACAACCTCGGGTTACAATTCGGGCTTGGGCAGGTCTCAGCACAACTTGGGCTGGGCTTGGACAACCTCCCAACCCGCCCGAACCCACCCGAGTTGCATCCCTAACTAGATCTATACATAGATCGAAGAGAGGTTGTCAGTGATGGTAAATGACGGTAGTTAGATGAAGGTGGTAGAACGAACAGTGGTAGATGAATGCTGATGGATGCGGTGACGATGTCGAAGATTTAATAAAAGCTAGGTTATTGTTATCAATAGCCGGGTTTTTCTTATGACATCTTGTATTTTTTTTAGAGGTATGAAAGAAGATTTGGATTTCTATCAATAGTTGGTCCTTTCATATGATATCTTTTTTTTTTTACTTTTTTTTTTATTTTTAGAGATATGAAACAAGATTTTATTTTTTGGTTATAATTGGGTCTTTTGTATGATATCTTGTCATTTTTTGATATTGTTATGTTTGAAAAATCTAGAAATTCCCTAGATGTTGATTTGTGATTATGTATCAATTTTAAACAGTATATAACAATCTCAATCAAACAATCAAGACAAATCGACACAACAATTTTACGTGGAAAAACCACAATTGGACACCTCCAATTGTGATAAAAAAAACCACGGGCAAAAGCCACAAAACAATCCACTAAAAAGACATAAAGGAATTACACAGGTATACTCTCAATTACCTAGCGAATTCACGCCCGAATTGAACCAACTCCTATGTGCCTCTTCCAACCTCGTCTTCACCTCGAAATTGTCTTGACGATGAGCCACTCCAGAATTCACCAAAGCTTCAGGCTCGAATTTTTTAGAATCTACCGAAGAATAACTTTCTCTTTTGTGTAGAACAAACAAATAATCCTTTGATGTATACTCTTTAAACCATGAGTTGAATAATCAATCAAAACATCAAAGAAAACTAGCAAAATATCCCCAGATATAAACCCTAGAACCCAAGAAGAAGATCTGGAGGCGTAACCCTAGATTTGGACTGAAACAGCTATTTATAGAAAACTGTCTCGCGATCTCCGCTCGAGCGTCAGATTGGCCGCTCGAGCGGACCTACGCTCGAGCACGGGAAATCCCGCTCGAGCGGGAAAAAACATCTTGCAGTATTTTTGTAGACAATCAAACTTCTGGAACCAGGGATTCTCTATGCATTTTTGCATTTTGCTTCGGGGGCGCTGCCCCTCGACCCCGCCTGGGCGCTGTCCCGGACCCACCAAGGGGCGCTGCCCCCTCGACCCCCGCGAGCTGACCGGGCAGCTCGATCCCCATCATAATCAGCGAAGTGGCAATCTTGAAAGCATTAGCATCACAAACTTCTCTGCAAGGCACAATTCAGATTGGATTCGCATCTAAAAACTCATAGTCTCACTGAAATAAAAAGTGCGAAAATAAATTACAACTCAAAGGAGTTTTGTCAAACGGGATTGCCAAGAATAAAAACCTAACAATGTTTGAGGACAATTAATAATTTTAAATTAATCTTGTGATGTTTGGTGGAAACAATCCTAGAAATATAAAAAGAAGACTTGATTGTTGCCATCAATAGTTGGGTATTTCACATGATATCAGATATTTTTTTATTGATACTAGTATATTCTTAGAATTTTATCTGATAAAAGCACTTCTTCAGATACTCTTATTGGTAAAAATGGATCGTTTTTCTTTTTTTATGTTGTTATGTTGCAGGACAATTTAATATTTTTAAATAAATCTATTGTGATGTTCGTGGAAACAATCTTAGATACTTGGTCGTTGCTAGTCCTCCAAGAGAGAAATATAAATAAGAAAGTGTTAGGAATGAGAAAGAAATAGCAAGGATTGACCCGTTGATTATCACGATGTAGACATAAAGGAATTTGATCCACTCTATTCTTATTATGTAATAGATGATTTTCATTTCAAATTTAATAATTATAAAATAAGAATGTAAATTTATAATTATTTTAAATTAAAAAATATCTTTCTAATTATCATTAAATGATATAATGAAATACCTCAATTATAAAAATGTAATGAAATAAATCACAATTCAATAAAAAGTGACATAAGAAAGTGCGAGATGTGATGATGGGTAGTTGTTTATATAATTAAAAAAAAAAAAGACAAAATATGATATATTGTGTATCTTTTATTTTAAAATAAAATATTTATAATAATAAATTTATTTATAAAATTGGCATTGTTATATTATCTTTATACAAATTTTAGGATAAATTATATAAATGGTCCCTATAATTTTTACCATGTGTCAATTTAGTCTATATTGTTTTAATTTGCTCCATTTTCTCTCTTAATTTAACGGATTGTGTCATATTAATTCAATAAATAACGGCTATTAGGTTTAGTAAACGAAAAGTCAAACAATATATCAATTTGGTCATTGTTAAAATTGAGTAAATTAAAATAATAAGGATTAAATTGATACATTATTTAAGCATGTAACGAGTTGACGTAGGTGAACTCGGTTATCTGGCTAAAGAAGGTGTAGGTGACGCAGTCAACAACGGCACGATGCTTGAGCTTGAGTGCTCGTCGACAAAGCCAACCGTGTCGGTGATAGTAGTGGATAGCGGTGATTTCTAGAAAGAGAGAGACGCTTGGGTTTGGTTTCAAAGTAATGGATTTAACAAATAAATTTGTAAGAAATGGGTATTTTAATCATTCTGCATTGTCTTGTCCTCATGGATATAATAAAGTAGTCCTTGGGTTTTTGACAAAATAAATTCAAATATGAATTTTTGAACAGAGCAACCCAAAAAAATATTAAATATATTATTATTATTATTATTATTTTTTAAATCCGTATTGTAGTGAGAAGGGTTCTATACGAAAAGGAGTCAAGAAGAAATTTTTTTTTGAAAAGATAGTTGAAAGTTAGTTTTTTTTATTATTATTATTTTATATGAGAAGTAATATAACTCAAAATGGGTTAAAAAGTTGACTTTTGACTTTTAATTCATGTTTTCAAATGACCCCTCAATACTCTTAGGATGTTTGATTGACAGGATTAATTGAAAAAAATATTTGAAAAAATAGTTAATTGGAAAAAAAAAATATTTGAAAAAAAATTAATTAAAAAAAATTATTTGAAAATAAATTATTTGAAAAAAAAATTGAAAACTAACAACGTAAACTTATTTTTTGAGTTTACATTTTTTCTCAAATTTATAAACTGAGACAATCATTTATAAATCAAAGCAATTATCAAACAAGTTTTTATGACAATTTTTTAAATTTTTTTAAATATAAACTGAAAATTAAAAACAGAAGGGTTATCAAATAGACCCTTATTATATATTTTGGGATCTCCAAAATTTGTGATCCTACAACCTCTAATTAATTTATAACCATTTATTATTTATTTATGAGCAATACTAGGTATCATGAAAAAATTTTCATAAAAATGATCATTAAGGATTTATGACCCTTGAATTACACTTAAAATAAAGTACCATACACTAATCAAGGTAATCCAAAGGTCACAAATCTTTCATGATCCTTAATTTTTTTCTTTATTTATTTTTTCGTTCTCTCTCTCTCTCCTCACTTTCTCTCACAAAATGTGTGGCCTTTCCCTCACAAAATATGTCGGGTGTGAGGTCCTGAGGTCTGTATCAAGGTTCTAAATCGCGGTATCGGGTAACATAACGGTATCGATCGCGGAGTATCGGTATCGGTAGTATCGATCGGTACGCATCGGGAATCGGGTGTCGCGGTGGTGAAATTTTAAAAATCATTTCAAAGGTTTTTTAACTTTTTCTTTCCCGTACCGGTCCGAACCGGTGAGTATCGGCCCGTCGCGGCTTGTGTAACGCTTACAGGCCGATACGTACCGGGACTCGGCCGATACTCTTGCGATTTTTAATCTCAGTGGTATATCGGCCTGTATCCGTCGCGGCACCCCATTTTTCCGATACATATCGGCCGATACGTAGCGTATCGGCCGATATTTAGAACTATGGTCTGTATCACCGCTGATATTTTTTTATTTTTAACTTTACTCTCACTCCACAGATGAGATCCCTCCAAAGCCCATAAAATAAGATGGAGGAGCTTGCAATTTGCAAATGACTCTTTTCATACTTTTGGCCGAATAACTATTCTCTTACACTGTTTACAATTGATTTTGATCTCTAATCTAATTTTGGTTTGATCATCCATGGCATTTGAAAGAAGCTTAGATCATTGTTCTTCTTCTTCATCATCTTCGACACAATCTCGCTGGAGCTATGACGTGTTCTTGAGTTTTAGAGGTGAAAATACCCGCAAAAACTTTACTGATCATCTCTACGAGGCCTTGGTTCAAGCTGGAATTCACACCTTCAGGGATGATGATGAACTTCCAAGAGGACGTGAAATTTCTCCGGAGCTTCTCAAATCAATCCAAGGATCCAGGATCTCCATCGTTGTTCTCTCAAGAAACTATGCTTCTTCCAGATGGTGCCTTGATGAGCTTGTGAAGATCATTGAATGCAAGAAAACACTTGGACAATTACTTGTCCCAATATTCTACGATGTTGATCCATCTGATGTACGCCACCAAACTGGGTATTTTGGAGAAACATTTGGAAGACACGAAAAGCATTATGTGGATGAGATGGAGAAGGTGGAGGTGAGGAGAGCTGCCCTCTCTGAAGCTGCTAATTTGTCAGGGTGGGATTTGCAAAATGTTGCAAATGGGTGATCTTTATTAACATCCTTTTTATTTTTTGATGCTGCAGCTATCAATTTTTATCCTTAAGTAGAAAGAAAACCCTACCATGTTGATCCTTGTTGTTTTTACAATTGTGTATTTTAATACTTATTGAGAATTTTATTTATGGATTTGATTGAAAAAAATTCAATTTTTTTGTTTAATACATGTTTATCTTTTATTAAAACTGACTTACAATGCTTTCGTCAGTAATTTTATTTAAGTCTGTCTTGGTTATAAAAACGAAATGAGTGTTGTGCTCTGATTCATGCATATATGGAATATTTACTCCAAAATCAAGTTCAAGGCAAATATAATGCATACATACCAAAGTGCTTACCACACACTTACATTCTAGACTATATGCATACATATACAACTTGATTGTTTCATTGCACTATAAGTATAAATAGTTCACTTTGTAACTTCAAGATGTTTTGAATTTTACATTTCTTAACTTCATATTGGGAGTGAGTTTTGTAAGGTCTTGTACTTGTATTGTATACTTGCTTCACTTTTTATTTGGATTGAAATTGACAAGCATGAAGCAAAGTTGATCAAAAAAATTGTTGAAGAGGTTTTATGTGAACTGAAACACACATTCCTAAATGTTGTTGTGCACCCAGTTGGAATAGATTCTCGTGTTGAACACATAAAGTCGTTGTTGTGCACCCAGTTGGAATAGATTCTCGTGTTGAACACATAAAGTCGTTGTTGAGCATTGGATCAGATGATGTTCGCATGATTGGGATATACGGTTTGGGTGGAATAGGCAAAACGACCATTGCAAAAGTTGTGTATAACCATATTTTTCGCCAATTTGAAGGGAGTTGTTTTCTTGCAGATGTTAGAGAATGTGCAGGACAATTCAATGGTCTATGTCAATTGCAAGAACAACTTCTCTTTGAATTATTAGGGATAAAGAATCTAAAAATTGGCAGTGCTGATAGAGGAAAGAATTTGATAAAAGAAAGGCTCCACTCTAAAAGGGTTCTCATTGTTCTTGATGATGTGGATCAATTAAGTAAATTAAATACCTTGGCAAGAAATCGTGATTGGTTTGGTCCAGGAAGTAGAATCATCATAACAACTAGAGATCAGCACTTGTTGAAGGGACTGAAAGTTAATGAAATAAACATGGCTATGGAATTGAATGACAAAGAGTCTCAGCAGCTTTTCAGTTGGCATGCCTTTGGCGAAACCAATCCATTAGAAAATTATGCAGATCTTGCAAATGGTATAGTAAGTTATGCTAGTAGGCTGCCACTGGCTGTTGAAGTTTTGGGCTCTTATTTGCTTGGAAGAAACGTGGTAGAATGGAAAAGTGCATTTGATAAATTACAACAAATTCCTCATGAGGAAATTCAGAAAAAACTTAGGATAAGTTTTGATGCACTAGGTGATGACAAAATAAAGGATATCTTCCTTGATATTGCTTTCTTTTTCATTGGAATGGACAAAGACTATGCCATTACTATATTGAATGGTTGTGGTTTCTTCTCAAAAATTGGAATTAGTGTTTTGATTGATAGATGTTTACTGAGAATTAGTCAAAATAATAAGTTGATGATGCATGATCTACTTAGGGATATGGGAAGGGAGATTATTTGTGAAAAATATCCCAAGGAGCCTAAAAAGTGCAGTAGATTGTGGTTTCATGAAAATGTATGCTATGTACTCGAAAAAAACAAGGTAAGGGTTGAATCTTAATTCTTTGGCTTTTGGGCTAAAATAGTACTAAAAGATAAAATATCACATCTAATCCATAATCATTTTATTTTTTCTTTCACAAATATCACATCTTAATTCTATAGTCTTTGTTCATTTTAATTTTCCATTTTGATTTTAAATATTACTATATTAGGGAACGGAAGCAGTCGAAGGTATGATCCTAATCCTACCCATTTTAAAGAACATACAATGGAGTAGTAAATCATTTGCTAGGATGCCTAACTTAAGGTTGCTTCAAATAAATCATGTGCACATCTGTGGAAATTTTGAACATCTATTTGAAGAGTTAAGGTGGCTCTATTGGCATTACTGCCCATTGGAGTATTTACCATCCAATTTTCATCCGGAGAAACTTGTTATTTTAGACATGCAATTCAACAAATTTAAAACACTCTGGACAGATGGGATTTTGGATAAATTCTTTGGTGGGATCATGATGAAAGAAAATTACATAATTTTGTATATTTTTTTCTTGGTTTTAACAGCATTTCAAGAGCTTGAAAATTTTAAATCTCAGTAATTCTAAATGCCTAACAAAAAGCCTCATCTTCTGCGCACTATCGATGCTCGAGGAATTATAGCTTGAACGTTGTACAAGTTTAATGGAGCTCCACGAATCAATCGGACTTCTAGATAAACTTGTTTACTTGAATTTGAAAGATTGCATGAACCTCAAGTATCTTCCAGGCTATATCTGCAAATCTCACTGGTTGCGCAAAACTAGAGGAGTTTCCAGAGCACTTGGGACGTATGAAAAGCTTAATAGAGCTTCTTACAGATGGAACAACCATTAAACAACTACCTTTCTCTATTGGATTACTGAAGAATCTTAGGAAGTTATCATTGAAGGGATGTAATAGGCAATTCAAGACTAAATCCTAGTTTTCTCTCATTTCATCTTGGGTTTTATCAAGAAAAAATGCCAACTCCATAAGATTTTTACCATCCTGTATTTCAAGTTTGTGTTCCTTAACGAAGTTATATCTCAGTGATCGCAATTTGTCTGAAGGAGATTTTCCAGCTGATCTTAGGAGTTTATCATCCTCATTGCAAGTGTCGGATTTAAGCGGAAACAATTTTCGTAGCCTACCATATGGCTTCAGTCATCTATCCAAACTAGAAGACATTTCGTTGGATAACTGCAGAAGTCTTCAATCTATCTCAGATCTTCCACCTAATTTATTTACAATATCTGCTATTAATTGTCCATCACTTGAAAAAGTATCTGATCTATCAAAATTGAACAGTCTAAAAATGTGGTTGGGTAACCCCCAATTGCTGCATTCTCTCAAATCGTAATAAGGATGAAGACTATTTTCACTGTTTTCTAAGTGCACGAACCATCATTCCCTTGGACAGGCTCAACAATTTTCAAACTCCCCTTCAGGTCTCTCTCTCTCTCTCTCTCTCTTTCTCTCTCTCAGGTGCAACAATTTAACAAAAAAAATATCTTCGAAAATTAAGTGAAATGTGTGAAACCAAATTTATTTTATATGTGCCCTGTAAAATATCATAGGAGGAGGATTCCATCCAATTCAGATTATATGGATTGGAGGATGCTATTTAGGTTTGTGGAATCAATCATGGGGTCCACCACAAATTCTGTTTTGATAATTTGAATTTTTCATTTAATCAGACACTCCGTGTATTTCATTTATAAAGCAAAATTTT
This sequence comes from Camellia sinensis, assembly GCF_004153795.1. Taxonomy (NCBI): domain Eukaryota; kingdom Viridiplantae; phylum Streptophyta; class Magnoliopsida; order Ericales; family Theaceae; genus Camellia; species Camellia sinensis. The sequence goes on from NW_021026031.1 coordinate 79,358, forward strand.
ATATCGATCCGATAATCATAATACTATTCAATTTATTAAATTTGTCACACAAAAAAAGAAGATGACAATTGTGTTTTTAAAAATAAATAATATATTTTTTGGTGACAAACGCAATAAATTAAATAGATTATGATTATCAGATCGATTTAATTTTTGTGTGAATGAAATAGATGAAGTGTTCAACAAAATGAATAATTCAGATTATAAAAACGGAATCTGTGGCAAGTCCCACGAACCTAAACAACACCAGCGGACTAGAGAAGAGTTGCTTCTTAGATATGGAAAATAATATCTTACTTGTACTAAATTTTTTATTCAAAATATTTTACTTGAATGATGTGACAGTAACAATTTTTAAAATAGGATTTACTAGTTGTTTTTATTGTTTTTATTACCAGCAACATGATAATATATTAGATGATTATATATCACATGTTTATATCATCTTTTTATATCACTAACCTACTTGGAAAGATGTCATTTGTTTGCATTAATTTGTTAATAATCATCTTCAAATAAGAGAATTAATTATAAGTATGACATAAAATAATGATAAATACTCAGTTATATATAGCATTTTTCTATGACAATATGTTATTTGTTTTCATTAGTTTCTTAATAATTATCTCTAAATAAATGAGCCAATTATAAATTTCCATGTAGACAATAATACAAAAAAATGATAAAAACATATGTGACATATCTAACATTTCTTTTTTCAAATATAAATAAGTTTTTTAATTCTAAATGATAAAATTAAAACTTGCCACTGTATTAATTTGATGGAAAAATAATGTCAAACAAGATTATGGGGATACACAATAAACAACATGCAATAATCTTAATTATACGTATCACATGAAAAGAGTAGAATTCATCATAAATTATACAGTTTTACTCCCAAATTATGTTACCTATATTTTATGTAATTGATTTTGTATTCACAAATTTATTTTAATTATTTTCGTCTAGCAATCTAATAATTAGAAATTCATATGATAGCATCTTCATGACAAGATGTTCGACCATTTCTATCCTGGTAACTTCAACAATGTTTTCAGTTATAACATAATAGGATCTTCTTCAATATTTTTAGAAATGCCAGTAGTGCAAGGGGAAGGTGACTACGTTTCAGGGTTTCATGTGGGAATTGTTTATTATAAAGTTGAGGATGAAGAAAGCTACTCCATGAAATTAGATGATTATACGTGATTATTACTGATAAAATTAATGGCATTGATTTTACTTATATCCCAGACTTCTTCGGCATCCCTAAAAGTAGTGGAGATATTATTATTAGCGCAGCCATATAATAGTTGGAGCATATTTTGGGTGTAGAATTAAAGGTGGTGAGCAATTCCAACTTTCTTTCATTATGCCATCACCTTTAAAGTAAAGCAGTGTGCGACAAGTCTAATTGTCCATTATAACAGGTATATCATATATGAACCAATTAGTGCAGTAACTAGTGTACCAGTTGATGATGTGGCATAATTTAAGAAGTTTTTGAAATTTGTAATGTGATTAATAAGTATGATTAATAATAATATCATAACTAGTGTTGGTATACTAATTAGTGCATGTAGAATCATCGTTATAATAAAGTCACCTCCTTCTACAGATGACGAAGGATGATCATGAAAATTGTCACCAAAACATCAGTTGTAATTGGGCCATCTCACATTTTCCTTTGAATAAATATGAATAAATTACAAATGTATATTCACCTTGCTTGTTTCTACTTTTCAAAAAACACTTTTCAAAAAAATTTGCTTTCTTATTTTTCGTGTTTTTTTGTTTTTATTGAATTTTTTTAATATTTTAAGCAATTTTTTTACTTTTTAGACACACCTAACATAAATATATCTAAAAAGTAAAAAAATTGTAACAAAAATCTTTTAAAAATTCACTAAATACCAAAAATACAAAAAAAATACAAGAATTCAGTACATTTTTTGTATTTTTATGTATTTATTAATTTTTAAAATATTTTTTCACAAATTTTTTATTTTTTAGATACATCTAAGTAAGGTGCATCTAAAAAATTAAAAAAAATGTTTAAAATTTTAAAAATATTCACTAAAAACAAAAAACATGAAAACCAAAATAGTCAATTTTTAAAAAACTTAATACAGAAAACTCAAACCAAAATAGTCACTCTTTTTTTTTTTTTTAGATAGTACAAATACATTTATATTTTTGAGATTTGTTTAAGATCTATAATTTTAAAAATTACAAAAAATTGTTTGATTATGAATTTTGAAAAGAGAAAATTTATTTGGTTATGAGTTTGTTGTATTTTGATTTTTTTTTGGTTTCTTTTTTACATTTTTAAAAATTTCTTATTTTATTTTTTTAGGATAAATATTTTTTTATTTTTTTATGTGTGGTATTTTTTTTAATAGTATTTCTAAATATTTAAAAAATTTATTTATTTATTTTTTAAATATTTTATTTTATTTTTTTGAATATTTTCTTAAATATTTTTTAAAAAAATTTAAAATAATTAATTTAAAAAAAAAAACTAAATTCCAAATGTTTTCTCCTCTCAAGTGTCGGCCTATTTTGGTAACTAGTTAAAAATTAAATTTTTGACCTATTAATTTTTTTTAGATCATATTATCTCTTTATTTTTTTTATGAAAAAATGTTTTTTCAAAAAATAAAAAATAATTTTAAAGAATAAAATTTAAAAAATTGATTTTTTTTTTTTGAAAAAGATAGAATTTTGGAAGAATTTGACTATAAAGTTTTAAAAATAATTTTTAAATTGAGTTTTGAGTTGTATATGTAGTTGGGGTAAATTACACTGACACCTTTAAGATTTCTGTTTAATACAGATTCTCTCCTCATGTTTGTAAAATTACATTCCTCTCCCCGAGGTTAGTAATCTCATTACAAATTGCCCTCTAAATAGCTGATGTCATGCCTTAAAATTTTCTAAATGATCATTTTGCCATTTTTCCTACCATTTCTTCTTCTTATTATCATTACTACATTCTACAACTTTTGATTATTAAATTTTACCTGAACATACTTTTACTAAGTGATAATATACAAACATAAATTTCATATATATAAAATTTTTAAATACAATAATATAACTTAATAGTAATATTTCATTTTAAAACAAAACGCTCATAAACATATTTATATTTACGAAAACATCACAATCATAATATTTTTTGTATAAATTTTTATATATATGAATACAATTTTTTATTTTTATTTCTATCATCATTTTTCTTTTTCGTCTATTCACCCACATTTATTATAATATTATCAAATATCATCATTTACATTTATTACAGTATTAGTGAACTTTTGCATTTTTGTATTTTTTTTTGTATTTGGTGAATTTAAAAAAAAAATCACAAAATATTATATTTCTTAAGTAAATTTAGATTAGGTATATCTAAAAAATTAAAAATATTGCTTAAAATATTAAAAAAAATAAAAATATAGAAATTTAATTTTTTGTGTGAGTTAAATAAAAAAAAGATGATTATTATTTCTCTTGAAATAAAATGAATAAAATATCAATATTATTTTATATGTATAAAGGTTAAGAAGTAAATATATCATTTTAATCTGATAAAAGGTAAATGTAATTTTTTAAACGTGAAAAAGAGATTGTATTAAAGAAATCTCATATAATTTACCCATTTAGTTATGAATTTTGAAATTCTTTTAAATTAAAATCATGATTTGATTTGAGTTTCAAACCAAATGGTACTAAAATTTGATGGTCGATATTCCACTCTTTTATACTTTGTGTGGATTGAGTGATTTGGAGAGAAAAAAAAATTTGGAGAGATATATATTTTTTTTCCTTGTTTGGATAACTTGAGTGAAGAGAAGTACGAAGAAATGAAGAGAAACGGAGAGAAATCCATTTATTTTATAATTCTCATTTTCAATCTTTCCAAAAGTGGAGAGATTGGGAGAGAAAAGAAATCAATAAATTCTTATATTTTTATAATACCAATTTTGTTCCTGTAAAAGTAAAAGAAATAAAATGATTGACAAAATATAAATAACATAAAACAATTTGTTTTCTTTTCTCTTATGAAATCTAACCAAATAAGAATGAGAGAAATCACAATAATTTTTTTCTTTTATTTCTTACTCATCCAAAGGAGAGAAATTACATTTTTTTTTTCTTTTCTTCTCTTCTAACTTAAGTAATTATTTCTTTTCTTTTCTCTTATAGGTTCCCAAACATAGTGTTAGTTGTAGGGTTTAAAATAGGGGTGCAACTCGGGCGGATTGCCTCGGGCTAGAGGGTTGCCCAGGCCCAGCCCAAATTGCGTTTGGCCGTGCCTAAGCCTAACCATCAACCCAAGCTTGGCTGCCCCAGCTCGGACCGAGCTTCATAATCTGAACTCAGGTTAGCCTGAATTGCTCAAATTTCACAAAATATATGATGATATTAAAATGAGAAGCCATTTTTTATCCTTTCATATTGACAGGAGAAATTAAGAAAAAAACTTAAGTTAAACATGATATGTATAGATGCGTACTCTGATTAAGTATTGACCACTGCAATCCAATATGTAGTTAATTTCATTATTATTCGAACTTCCACAAATGTAGCAACAGAATGCATCCAAATCTAAAATAAAGGACCATAACTCAAAATGATCAACATCTTCATGATTAAACTATTGCAATTCATGGATGAAGGTTAAGATAAACATTCTGCTATCAGTATACCAGCTAGACTAGTAGAATATTAATCAAGATACAAGAGTATAACTGGATTACTTATTTGGAATCCTTAAGAGCAAGAATATCTACACAGATGGAATCCCTTCTTGATTAAACGTCGTGGTCCTTATTTCTCTCTCCATCGTTCTTCAACTCTTTGAGAAACAAATAAGAGTCTGAGACACAGAGAGGGAAAAAAAAAATAGGTAAGGTTTAGTATATACTTTTAATCTAATGGTCTAAATACAATATTCTAATCAAAGCGCAATAAAAAAAATAAATAAATAAATAAAATCTAAGAAACACCTCTTTATACATATATTATATAATCTATCTATACTCTATATACTATACTATATATTAAGCAAAATGGGGTTTTTAACCCCAAGTCTTGTGGGTGTTCCAATCTCCCAATCCAAATTTCCTGATTTTTTTATTTAAAAAAAAATAAATCTTAACATTTATTAACTTCTCTCAACTCTCAAGTCTTACCATCATAATAACACTTTAATGCATTAAGAACAAGCATAATTTTTTTTTTTTAAATCCAACACATATGAATTCCTTGAAAAGTCCCAACACATATGATTATTATCCTTCATAATAACACTTTAATGCATTAAGAACAAATAGAAAAAAAATTTCTTGAAAAATCCAAAACATATGATTATTATCAAAATATTAAACTTTAATTTATACTATATATTGAGCAAAATAGGGTTTTTAACCCCAAGCCTTCTGGGAACTCCAATCTCCCAATCTAAATTTCTTGATTTTTTGAATTTATAAAAAAAAAATATTAGCATTTATTAACTTCTCCCAACGCCCAAGCCTTACCATCTTAATAACACTTTAATGCATTAAGAACAAGCATAAAAAAAATTCTTTGAAATCCAACACATATGAATTCCTTGAAAAGTCCCAACATATATGATTATTATTCCTCATAATAACACTTTAATGCATCAAGAACAAGTATAAAAAAAGTTTCCTAAAAAATCTAACACATATAATTATTATCAAAATATTAAACTTAATATAATATAATAAAAAAAAAGACATTTAATTTATTGAAAAGTCCAACACATATGATTATTATCAAAATATTAAATTTATACTATATATTAAACAAAAGGAAGTTTTTAACCCCAAGTCTTGTTGGAGCTCCAATCTCCCAATCTAAATTTTCTAATTTTTTGATTTAAAAAAAAAAACTTAGCATTTATTAACTTCTCCTAACCCCCAAGTCTTACCCTCATAATAACACTTTAATGCATTAAGAACAAGCATAAAAAAAATTCTTTAAAATCCAACAAATATGACTTCTTTGAAAAGTCCCAACACATATGATTATTATCCCTCATAATAACACTTTAATGTATTAAGAACAAGCTTTAAAAAAATTTCTTGAAAAATCCAACACATATAATTATTATCAAAATATTAAACTTTAATATAATATAATAAAAAAAACGGCTGTGATCGAGGCCTCGAAAATGAGGCTCGAAATTGCCTCGAATGCATTTTTTTTTTTCCCTGGGCTAATACATTGCAGAAAAAAATAAATAATAATAATAATAATAATAATAACAAGCAAAGCATCAACCCAGCAAAAAAAAAAAAAAAAAAAAAAAAAAAAAAAAAAAATTCGAGCCAAATTTGAGCCAAAAAATTTGAGACCTCAATCATTAATCTGAAAAAAAAAAGACATTTAATTCCTTGAAAAGTCCAACACATATGATTATTATCAAAATATTAAACTTTAATATAATATAAAAAATGAAAAAAAGAAGATATTTATAAAAAAAAAAGACATTTAAAAATGACAATTCACATATATAGATAATTGTAAATATAATAAGAAAAATGGGGTTTCTAAACCCTAAGCCTTATGGGAGCTCAAATCTCTCAATCTTAATTTTCTAAATTTTTGATTAAAAAAAAAAACCTCAGCATTTATTGATTTGGTCAAAATCTCCTAATTAGCATTTATTAACTTTTTCCAATCCACATGCTTGCATTTATTGATTTGGTCAAAATTCCTAATTAGCATTTAAAATTTCCTCATACAAATAATCATAGATACAGCCGTGTATAGTTATTGCAGTAGCCATTTTAATTTCTCCTGCATAGTTAGTGATAAAATTGTTAAATTATTTTTATAAAAAATCTTAAAAAACATAATTTATATATTTAAAAAAATTAAAATAAATATAAATATAGTTTTAATATAATACAAAAAAGGAAAAGAAGAAGAAATTTAAAAAGGGGGTTTTTAACCCCCAAGGTTTGTGGGAGCTTCAATATCCCAATATGAATTTTCTAAATTTTTTATTTAAAAAAAAAAACTTAGCATTTATTGATTTGGTCAAAATTCTCTGATCAACATTTATTAACTTTTTTCAATCCACATGTCTTTCCACATGCTTGCATTTATTGATTTAGTCAAAATTTCCTAATCAGCATTTAAAATCCTTTCGAACAAATAATTATAGATACAATCCGTGTATAGTTACTGCAGTATCCTTTTCAACTTCTCTCATATATTATGATTAGTGATAAGATTGTTGAATTATTTTTATAAAAAATCTTAAAAACATAATTTATATATTAAAAAAAATCTAAAATAAATATAACTATCAATAATTATTCTGTACATAACACAGACGATAGACCAACTTTTAGAATATATAAAATGCAACTTGGGTTCGAATGGCTTGAGTTATACACAACCTTTGCCCAGTCCAACTCAAATTATATTTAGACATAAAAAATTTATCTAAACCCATCCAAACTATAAACCTCCGCTGAATATAAAATCATTCGGGTTAAGCCGGTCCAGTTGCACCCCCTAGTTTAAAATAGCAGCCAATGAAATAAACCCTTCTTCTTGTATCTACACCTGTGGTCATAGCCTTGGACGAGGACATGGAGAGAATTCTATTCAGCGAAGACCAAATCTCCTAACGAGTCTCCGATCTCGCCTCTCAGATCACCCATGACTTCACCACCAATGCCATCTCTTCATCCCCGCCGGTCGTCGTCGGCGTCGCCACCGGCGCCTTTCTGTTCCTAGCCGACCTCGTCAGAAAGATCAAACTTCCCCTCAACGTTGACTTCGTTCGGGCCGAGTCGTACGGCTCAGGAACTGTATCGACCGGCGCTCCGAGAATTTCATTCGACTTGAAAATCGATATTCAGGGAGAGCACGTCATTCTGGTACTGTTTTTATCATTCAATTCCATTTGTAATTCTTTCGTAGCTGTTGTTTTGTATCTAATTGTGTGAAGATGAAGATTTTTTGTTTTCTGATTTTTTGGTTGCGTAATGACTCGTGAAGCGATTTCATTTTGTGACATTTGATTGATGTTTGCTTCGTTATTTATTTATTTTTTTAAAGAACAAACATTTAGATCGAAAAGGGTTACTGCAATGCAATGTATCTTTATTCAATGAAATGAATCACCACATAACATGGGGAATGATCTGAGATTTTGTCAAATTAGGAGACAGTCTGGATGTAGATATTATTTTTAAAAATTTCTAAGGGTTTTGTTAAGGCATACCTTTTAAGGCCAGAAATTATCATATGAGTTAGGAAGATGGGAAACACTATATATGCACCTTATAACTAAAAAAGGAAAATGGCATAATTTCAATCTAAAAAAAAGAAAAAATTGTCATAACTAAATGACTAAAGAACTCACGAGTCCTAACTAAAATAATGTCAAAACTAAAGAAGAAATTTGGTTATAACGAAAGATGAAAACGGGATAATTAGGGGTGCATATGGTACCCCCTTTTGAATGGGTGTTTATTAGAATTTCCCTGGGAAGATGCATGTTAAGAAGTTTAAAAAAATTATACATTTTGCATAAAAATGCATGCAATAAATGATATATAATATTTTTAAACCTCAAGGACTAAATTAACTAGACCCAAATTCTAGACTTCTTTACCAAGCTTATTTAGAAAGCTCTGGGAGGAGGGTATGTAGTAATGTGGGAATCAAAATTGCAACCATCATACAGAGCTTCCCCAGAAGGAAGATATGGTTAATTTATGTTATTGGCAAGGTCCACACCTTGCAGCCATGCTCCCAATCCCTTCTGCTTTTGCACCACCACCACAACAATAAAGATCAGAATATTATATATTGACAAAAGATTATTTCACATGGGTTACATTGAGACAAGAAAAATAAACGTGCAATTTGGATTAGTGATGGGTGCATAGTTGGTCTTATTCTCAACATTTATGGGGTTTGATATTATACCTGCATTTTTATTTTCTTTTCAGCTTTGATATTCTTTCTTTGACATGTTACTTATATTTTGGTTTTTCCTTGGCTTAGGTTGAGGACATTGTGGATACGGGAAACACTTTGTCTTGTCTTACTGCTCTTTTGAAATCCAGAGGAGTGTCCTCCGTATCGGTGTGTACCCTCCTTGATAAACCAACAAGACGAAAGGTTAATTTTGAGCTTGTGGGTAAAGGAAAGTATTATTGTGGCTTTGAGGTACTCTCTCTCTCTCTCTCTCTCTCTCTCTCTCTCTCTCTCTCTTGTGCATATGCAATTGGTGGAACCTTATCTAATTCCAAGTTTTACCATGTTTGATGTTTCAAACAATTGAAAACTAATACATTTGAAAATAGCTGCACAATTTACCTGCAGTAATATGTGGAGTACCAAGGACAAACTAATACATTTTATCAGCTAACTATGCTTTGTTGCCACATCATTGAGTTGCAGTGTGTTTCTGCTGGCAGGATCATATATCGGTTCAATTAAAAACTATAAATTCGTGCAGCCCAACATTTCTTGGTGTTGAGAGGAACCTGAATTACCAAATAGTTTATCTCCTCTGATTTTCTAGGCAATGATATCCTAGTGTGCCCGTTGAAATTTTTTCATTTTGCTAGTTTCAAGGCATCGTAAATTACAATTGCCATTCAGGCATTTGATGTTTGAACGGTCAAATTCTTTATTTTTGGCGGTTCCTTATTATTTATATGTCATTTTGTAACAGTCAATTACCACCATGTATGTGTTGTAAGTATTCAGAGGCACAACCTCCATTCAATAGTTTCAGGAAGTCAAATAGTCCATCTCTACTTTATCGCAATAGTTGTTAACTTGTTATAATGTTTCTGAGACATGGCCTTCTTTTTTCTGTGCTTGTATAGAACTTTTCTCTTTCCTTTGAGTTTAGATTATTTGACCTCTCTTCACTGAATTCTTGTACATTTTGACAACTATAACATAAGAAGATGCTTTTTGTCTCTTGACTCAGAATAACCAATCACATACTTCTAATGGACTTTAAAGTAGTATTTCCAAAAGTGATATGTAATTGATGGATTAAATCTTTGATTTTTTTTTTGTTTTTAGTTATTTTAATTGGGATAGTTAAAAAGCATTGAAGGGTGCATGCTCTCTTACCCAGGCCAGACCTTTAAAATTTTTAAAGAAATTATCTTGACGTGCTTCAATTGGATGATGTGTTGTGTAAGTTCACTGTCTGGTTGGCAGAAACCTTTTAGGGAGTGTTTGATAACTGGATGAGTGGATGAGGGATTAGGATAAGAAAAACATATGTGGGCCTCACATTCTGCCCCTTGTCCCTTGTTTAGTACAAAATATCTAATCCTAGGATAACCTTCTTATCACTCATATGAGGAATTAAATGAGGGATAACTAAGGGTCTAGGAGGAAAAGGGGGGTCATTAGAGAAATGTTGAAGTTATATCAACTGGATATAGTGTTGCTACAAGAAGCAAAACATGAGACTTGTGATAGAAATCTTATTAAAAGCGTATGGGGAGCTAGATTTAGGAAGGGGGGATACCTTCCATCAGTAGGAGCGTCGGGGGGTATTTTGATTATTTGGGATGAAAAAGTAGTGAGCGATTGTGAGACAATTTTGGGGGAGTTTTCAATTTCAATCAGGTTTAGAAATTTAGATAGCAAGGAATGGTGGTTGTCGGGGGTTTATGGCCCTAATAGTCCTCCAAGGAGAGGGGTTTGGTGGGATGAGTTGGTTGGTTTGTATGGGTTGTGTTTACTAAATTGGTGTGTGGGTGTAGATTTTAATGTGGTAAGAACGGTGTCGGAAAAGCTTAATGGCTCATTAGTTAATAGAGGGGTGAGGGAGTTTGATAATTTTATTAGAGAGTGCGGTTTGGTGGACCCTCCTCTGTTCAGTGCCAGGTTTACTTGGTCTAATCTTCAAAAGAATTTGGTTTGTTGCAGATTAGATCGATTCTTATTTTCTTTGGGGTGGTCTGACTTGTTTCCAGAGGTGAGGCAGTTGGCTCTCCCAAGGCTTATCTTGAATTACTGTCTGATTGTAGTCGAGAGCTGCCATTCAAATGGGGACCAACTCCGTTTAAATTTGAAAATATGGCTGGAGCATTCTTCGTTTAGAGATAAATTCACCCTTTGGTGAAATGAATGCAATGTTTTAGGTTGGAAGGGTTTTAGGTTCATGGGGAAGTTGAAATTAATCAAGGAAAAGGTAAAGGAGTGGATTAGGGAGATATTTGGCAACTTGAATAGGCAAAAAGGGGAAATCTTTAGAAGAATTGAGGAGATAGATGCTCTTGAGGTGTTTGCAAGTCTGGATAATATTTTGAAGAGGGGAGAGGATTGAGCTAAAATCTAGAGGGGAGGAGATCATTTTTAAGGAGCAAATTTTCTGGGCTCAAAAGGCAAAATTAAAATGGTTGAAGGAAGGGGACATTAAGTTTTTTTGTAAGGTTGTAGATGGAAAAAGGAAAAAGAAGTTCATTAAGAAGTTAGAGGTGGGGCAAGGGGTGGTGGTTGAAAAGGAGGATCAGATTATAGATGAGATTTTTAGGTTTTATCAAAATCTTTATTCTGATGGAGGGGTAGTTAGACTTGGAATTGAAGGACTTGAATTGGCTCCGATTGGTGAGGCATTGGCGAGGTGGGTGGGAAGGCCTTTCGAGGAGGAGGGAAGTTAAAGAAGCAGTTTTTGACTGTGAAAGAAATAAAGCTCTAGGGCCAGATGATTTTTTTTATGATAGTTTTTCAAGATTGTTGAGAGGTGGTGAAAGACGATCTAGCGAGAGTCTCTGCAAAATTTCATGGAAGGGGGATTATTACTTTGAGCACAAATGCGTCGTTTATTTGTTTGATTCCCAAAAAAGAGTTTTTAGTTAAGATAAGTAATTTTAGACCCATAAGTCTTGTCTCGTCACTCTATAAGATTTTGGAGAAAGTTTATCAAAGGGACTTAGATTTAGGGATGGCAATTTAAACCCGGCTCGACGGGGACCCGATCCCCCAATCCCGATTAGAACGGGTTTTCTCCGAAAATTATCCCCATAGGGTCGGGGATGGTATTAAAAATTAAATCCCCGATAATTTTCAGGCCGGGGACGGGGATAGGTTTCCTAGCCCCGGCCCCGACCCCGGTCCGGCCCAGGCCTAAGTAATCCCTATATAATCCCCGAATATATATCCCACATATATATAGATATATGTTTAGGTTATATATATATATATATGTTTAAGTTACTTTTGAGACTCAGTCACCTCTTTTCTCCATTCACACTCACCTCTCTTCTCTCAGACTCTCTCTTCCTCTCTCTCTCTCTCTCTATGCTGCGCTGCGGTGCTCACGGCGTCTCTCAAGCTCTCTCCCTCTCTCTCTCTCTCTCTATGCTACTGTGCTCACGGCGTCGGTGTCGACGTCTCCTCCTCTCTTTCTCACCGGCGTCACTCTTCCCTCACAGCGTCACGGCGGCGGCTCCTCTCTCTCTCACTGGCGGCAGCTCCTTTCTCTCTCACGGTGTGCCCTCTCTCTCTCTCACGTTACTCTCTCTCTCTCTCTCTCTCTGTTTTTTGATTTTGTCCTTCAGATCTGTGAGTTTTGGGCATCGGTGCCAAGATCCGAGTTGAGGAGTGAAGAGACGAATCTGGTGTATGCTAGGGTTTCGTCATTTCTACTATTGAATCTGTCGAGTATATAAGCTAGTGAAGAGACGAATCTGGGTGTGTTGTTGTTGATGATCCTCAGATCTGGAGCTGAATATGTATAATATGTTAAATCTATTGTTGTTGTTCATGAGTATTAAATTTGTTGTTGAATATTAAATCTGTTAGTGAATATCTGATCTAAAAGTGATTTTTTTTTTTTGGCCGGGAACTTTTCGTGGGCGGGGGTGGTGACAGGTTCCCCGTCGGGGACCGAGATCGAGACCGGGACCGGGACCGGGGACGGGGACGGGGGTATTTCCACCATTGGAGATCGGGGACGGGGAGTGCGATCCCCGGCCCCGCCCCACCCCGTTGCCATTCATACTTAGATCGACTTTGACTTAGGCCGTTTCTTCGGTGCAAGGAGCTTTTGTAAAAGGTCGCCAACTTTTGGATGTAGTTTTGGTAGCAAATGAAGCGGTGGAGGAGTGTAGAGTTTTGAAGAAGGAAGGCGTTGTTTTTAAGGTTGACTTTGAGAAAACCTATGATCGTGTGGATTGGCGTTTGTTGGATTTTGAAATGTCTAGAAAGGGCTTTGGAGAGAGGTGGAGGAGATGGATTTGGGGCTGTTTGTGTACATGTAATATGTTAGTCATAGTTAATGGGAAGTCGAGGAATTCTTTCAAGGCCACAAGGGGTCTTAGTCAAGGCGATCCATTGTCCCCGTTTCTTTTTATCCTAGTAGCAGATGTTTTGGGTAGATTGGTTGATAGGAAAAGAGGGTTAGATCTTGTAGATGGTTTTGTTGTTGGAAGAGATAGAGTATGTATCTCCCACCCTTCAATTTGCAGATGATACCATGTTTTTTTCATCAGGGGAGGAGAGTAGGGTGAGGTGCATTTTATTGCTTTTAAGGATTTTTTAGATGATCTTGGGTCTTAAAGTAAATTTGAGCAAGAGTAGTATTATTGGTGTCAACTTACAACAGAGCTGAGTTCAAGGATTGGCGGAGATCCTAGTGTGTTTCATAGAGAAGTTACCGATGAAATATTTAGGGCTACCTCTAGGGGGTAGTCCTAGAAGTGATTCCTTTTGGGCACCGGTGGTGGATAAGATAGGCAAGAGGTTGGAGGGGTGTAAAAGAGTTTTGCTTTCAAAGGGAGGGAGTTACACGTTGATCTATTCTGTTTTAAGTGGTATTCCTATTTATTTTTGGGAGACTTACATATAGGTCCTACTAAGTGGACTTATTGTCCAATAGGTCCTATGATAATTAATGGCATTTTTCATCATACACTATTAAAAAACGTTAGTAATTGTTAATTTTTAGTGACCGTTTGAAAATTGTCACAAAAATGTCACTAATTATAAGTTTTAGCGAAAGTTTAAAAAAAAAATTCACTAAAAAAGTCACTAATTTTCAACTTTCAACGACAATTTGAAAAATTAGTCATAGAAAAACGTCACTAATTGTAAGTTTTAGCAACAATTTTTAAAAACCATGACAAAAAGTCACTAATTGTTAATTTTTAGCGACATATGTAAAAATACGTCACAAAAAATTATTTTTAGCGGTGATTGTATTAAGACTTATTTTCAATAGGATTTAATAGGAATTAAGTCCAACTATTAAGACCTATTGGTAGTTTCACCGATATTTTTTTTTTATCTCTTTTCAAGGTGCCGTTTAGTATTGCTAAATCTATCGAGAACCTTATGAAGGATTTTTTATGGGAAGGAAAGAATGAGGGAAAAAAGATGCATTCTGGTGAGATGGAAAGTCGTCACATTGTCCAAGGATAAGGAAGGACTTGCTTTAGGGAACATTATAGCAAGAAATCTTGCTGTCTTCGGAAAATGGCTTTGGAGATTTCCTTTGGAGAGTGACTCATTATGGCGTTCTATTATCAAGAGCAAGTAGGTGATGGTAGGTCTATTCAGGTGGTTTTGAGGGGTAATTGTTAGTCTCCTTGGAAGTCGATATCTCATGTTTTCCCTTTTTTCTCTAGATTTTATGTCTAAAGGTGGGACATGGGGAGTCGATTTGGTTTTTGGGAGGATATTTGGGCTGGAAATTATTCTTTTGCTAGTGATTTTCCCGGTCTATATAGGGTTGCAAACTCATGGTTCTTCCATTGTGTCGTTGGCATGCTCTAGTTTGGCTCCCATTGTTTGGAGTCTTAGCTTTGCTAGAAATCTTTCTAATAGAGAGACTGGTGATTTAGCCTCCTTGTTGTTTTGCATTGATCATTTGTCTTTGGATTCTTCTTCGGGTGATAAATTTGTTTGGCTCTTACATTCTTCCGTTGTCTTTTCATATAAATCCTTCTTTGGAAAAGTCACTGAAAAACCAAACATACCATTTTTTTCCTCATCATGAAAGAATCTGGAAGTCTTTCGCACATCTCAAAGTAAAGTTTTTATATGGTCTTGTGCATTATGTGTAAGGGAGAGGGATAGAGTTTGAATCATTTTTTCTTGCACTGCTCAGTGGCAAGAAGTTTATGACAGCAGTTTTTTGCTTGGGGGGTGGCCCCTGAAGCATGTAGTTTAATGGTCTCTATTGATTTTCGATTCTTAGGCCTAAACAAAAAGGCCTTTGTTGGGACGTTGTGCAGTTTTTGCTCTTTTCTGTGTTATATGGTTGGAAAGGAATGCTAGGATCTTTGAGGATAAATTTACTGACGTATCTGCGATGTGGGAGAAAATCAGATTTCTTGCATCTTTTTTGGGCTTCAATTGCTCCTCCATTTAGGGGAATTCCACTCTTTTTTTCTTTCTTATTTTTTTATATTTTTTTATTTATTTCTAGCGATTGGAAGTCCGTATGCGATTTGTAGAAT
Source organism: Camellia sinensis (assembly GCF_004153795.1). Classification (NCBI taxonomy): domain Eukaryota; kingdom Viridiplantae; phylum Streptophyta; class Magnoliopsida; order Ericales; family Theaceae; genus Camellia; species Camellia sinensis. The sequence goes on from NW_021026031.1 coordinate 94,855, forward strand.
TTTTACTTTCACTTTAGAACCTCCTTTGTATTTTTTTTTTCTTCTCCATTTTAATAAAATTTTCTGTTGTTGCTGATCCAAAAAAAAAAAAATGAGGGATAATTAATCCCAACCCCCATGGGATTAGCTAATCCCTCTGCTCTAGATTAACCTCCTTTATCCAACAGTCAAAATCAATCCTGGAAATCTAATCGCCGAATTAGCGATCGGAAAGGAAGGCTGCTTTCATGTGCTGGAAGAATGGAGCTCATCTCCTCAGTGCTTGCAAGCCTTCTCATCTATTGGTTGGTGGCCTTCGTCATTTTCCTGTAACAAAGATATGGGAGGCTGGATACTTTGAACTGGACACACATAACACAGACATTTACCGACTACATACACTTTATTCATCTTAGACAAGTTTTGGTTGTTCTAAGTTGTAGATTTCCATGATTTGTAGATCTGATTTACTTTCATGTCATATTTTGGGCGCTGAAAACTATGTTTAATAGTATCAATAGTTAAGCACATAATTCACCTTTTTTTCTCTCCTTGTTCTTGGCAGTGCCCGGATTATTTCATTGTGGGCTATGGACTGGATTTTGCAGAATCATACAGGAACTTGCCTTATGTTGGGATCTTGAAGCCTGAAATGTACAAGTGATTTCCGCTGTCACATCAGTGAAGTGTATAACTATTTGGTTTTTATACCCCTGTGCAAAACCTATTCCAAACATAAACCAATAATTACACAACATATTGAAAGATGAGAATTCTAGATGATTGGGATTACATCGAGCATTTTTCTTCACTGCTCATGCACTTTTTGCAATAAATTTACAGCCTCATAGTAATACCATTGTAGTATTGTGTTTTTTATTATCTCTCTTCGTCTCTTCTTTTTGTGGCGACTACTGTTAGTATACTAGCAAAGATGAATTACCCGGCTGACGTTTGTGCATGAATTAGTTGAATATATATATATATATATATATCAGTGAAATTGTCTTCTTGCGTGCGTTGGGAATTTATTGTAACCTTTTATGTGGACATTGCAAAACCGGTAATTTATTGACATCAACCTGTGGTGAATTACAAATTCTTGTTACAGGATGATTGCTATCCTGCAACTTCACAAGAGTAAGACCTTTCCAGCCAACTTTAAACCCTAAAAACACTTCAACAAGACTCGTGATTTTCAACAACTTTGCACTCTTCAATTTTCATCATTTCCATGGGAAAGCGAGAGAAGCTTTAGCAGCAGGAACAATATTCCCAGCAGAGTCATATATAATGACCCCAGAAAAATCCGGGAGCTGGCACTTCCCACCCATGAGTATGTTCTTCTTCCAAACTGACAATTCACCACTTCTACCACACATGCTTCCTTCTTCGCCTCCATTGCCGAATTGGAACCCACGAATCATCTCTTCATTGTTGTGTTGTATGACAGGACCGTTGTTGAAGTTACCATAGCCATAGCAAGCTCTCCATTGGCGACGCCATTTGCGCGAGTGAGAGGCACATGCGAAGAGCGCAAAGGCACACAAGAGAAGGGTCGCTGCAACATAGCTGGATTGAGAGGAGGTAGATAGGTGGTGAAATAAGAGTAGCGGTCGAACCATGGTTGTTAAAGGTGTGGTTTTTTGTATAGAGTGAGTTTATGTGACGTATATATATACTAGCAATTTTGTGGTAAATGGGGTTGTGGGGATGTTGGTTATGGAGGATTTGGTAAGGTTTGGGTTAAGGTTTGACTCTTCGTACAAGTTAGAACTGTTTTGTGGTTTTGGTTACTTTGAACCTCTAATAGCTCGAAAGTGATATTAGCTGAAAAGTGCAAAAATCAATATGATTATTGCGCTGTTTGTTTCAAAGATAAATATTTTATTCAAATTTTCTTTTAGAAAATAATTTTATATATTTGATTAACGTACTAATGATTGGTGGTCGACAGAGGTGTTGGTGGTGATGATAGTGTGGTGACATTAGTAAGATTTTAGTTCAGAAAATGTTATTTGATTTTTAAAAGTGAAATATTTTTTGTTAAAATAAATTTATTTTCCAATGACCACGTAAAATATTTTTTGTTGCATAAAAAATCAGAAAATACAAAAATATTTTTTTTAAAATATGTTACATCTGAACAAAGAAAGTGTAAGATTCAATATTAGGTTAATGCTTTATATTCTTCTCCATCCATTTTTGGAGGTGAATGTCATTGTAACGCTCTCTATCTCACTTTTTTCTCAATATAATGTAGTAGTTCATTTTTTAGTGTATACCTGTAAAAATTATGTATATTGTATGCCTATTTATAATTTAAAGTTGTCTTCATTATAGTTCAAATGACTTGATAGGATGGTCAAATTAAAGTAGATCTCATCTTACTCCGGCTTCGTTTAGGATGTGGATTGATTTTTTGACTTTTTGACTACTTTAACCTGGGCTAAAAAGTCTCGTTTGGAACAGAACTTCTAGCTTTTTTGACTTTTGTGAAAGAAAAAAATGAAATGATTATAGTTTGGATGTGATATTTTTTTTTATTAAGTTAAAAAATCTATTTTGTTTTTTTTGTGACTAAATTAGCTAAAAAGTCAGAAAGCCTGACATGCCAAGCGAAGGCTCATTACTCAAAAGGTGTTTTGCTGACTTAAAATGGTTTTGATTATGACTCAAAAATAATAATTTAGTTATAACTCAAAACGGTATTATTTATATATCAAAATAATTTTGATTATACCCGAAATAGTTCAAAGTGAGTGCATATATGAGTATATAATGTAGATTTCTTAATTCAATACATACTGGATAAATCCACTCCACCAGAATAGGGGGAGGGGAGGGGGGAAATATGCAATCACTAATATGAAGGAAAAAAAAATAGAAAATAAATAAATAAATAAATAATTTAGCTTTGGTTTAAGGGTGTGAAGTTTTTCCTCGTTCTTGAGTGGATTCATAGTTGGTCGTTGTCATGAGGTTGCATGCTAAAGGGTAAAGCATAAGAAAAAAAAATAAAAAATGAAGAATCTAGAATAAAATGGAGTCATCAGGGTCAATACTAAAGCCTCGTTTGAGAACTCTCAATTTTAGCTAAAAAATCAAAAAAGTTACTAAATTAGCCAAAAAGTCAAAGATTCTCTTTTCTCTCTACTTTTTGCATATCTTTTCGTAAAAAATCAAAAAGCTATGCTAAACATACTAGTTTTTTTTAGCTCATATTTTAGCCAAATAGTCAAAAAATTATTAAATTAGCCTGTTCCCAAACGAGGCCTAACTCTCCATTTCTCTAAAATCTTCCATTATCTTTCATCTTTTATCTCTCTAATATTTGTCTCTAACTTATAATTTCTTCTATCTAGACAAACATCACGAACATTAAAAATGTATGGTCATGATTCGCTTGTACTATACACCCCCTTCTTATTGTAATTATAACTAGGATGCCTAAATGCTATAAAAAAAAAAAAAAAAAAAAAATTGAAACCCATATGAGGGGCCAAACAATTAAAGTAATTTTTATTAGAGTTTTTGGTCTAATGGTTGTGTAACCTTTTTTGTGGTATAAGATTGATATGAGGAGTTTGATACCTTTTATTTCTTCCTTGCATTACGTGATTGTTCCCAATCATCTACCGTTCACTAATGAGATCACATGCAAATGGTCTAACTAATGAATTTTTAGCATAAACAACCATTTACCATTAATAAGGGTTTTATTAGGAGGGAGAGACATAAGAGACCGGGTGCCTTGCTTCTGTAAAGCTTGATATTCATCAAGCATAGTTGCAGTTTATTCCGAAATTTTAATTGATAAGTGGTAGGCTCAACAAGAGAAAAAGGTGGACTAGGGAGAAAGGCAGAAAAACAAATAAGGACCTTAGGTGTATTAATACCACCTTTGGATCTGGTGAGGATATGATAATTGTTACCAGAAATTATAGCTAAAAAATAATGGTTAGAGAGTCTTCATTTTCTTAGTTACAACCATTTGACAAGAAGAAAAATGAAATGCAAATGGTCTAACTAACGATGACAAATTGTAACTAAAACAATGTGATTATATAGTTTTTCATTTGACTTTTTACCAACCATTTGAGGGCAAGAAAAATGAATTCAATAACACGTACTAAAAAAATTCACATAAGTTGTAAGGTATTTTATGTTCATTAAGACTACTCAAATCATCTAAAGTATTTGCAAATGGCCTGACAAATTGTGGCATACTATCGTCTCTTCTATTTAGTAAACTTGTACAATTTTTATCATAACTATGTTATTAGTTTAACAAGAATAAATTATTGGTTTAACAATGAATAGACATTTTTTCGAAAACTTGTACAATTTGTATCATAACATGTTATTAGTTTAACAATGGTAGATTATTGATTTAGCAATGAATATAACTTAATATTTTGATGACATACAACTTGCCATTGTGCATATGCCTGAAACAACCTTCTATGATGAGGTTGGTATTGGTGGTCTATGTTCTTTATGCACTTGGAAATAATATCAATGTTATAAGACAAGGGAAGAGTGTCAAACTGGAGTCAACATGGTGCAAAAAGTAATTGAATGTTAGTGTGTGAAACTAGTATTTAAGATGTATGGAGTAGAAAATGTTTGAGATGAATGCAAAATTATTATGGACAATCAATAATTTTCTGATTATGCTAATTTGTGGATTGAGCACGAAAGGAAGACTAGCTTGTACTTCTGTAAGATCAAATTGATATAATGAAAAGAGTTATTTTCACTTGTTACATAGGATATTGTTGCTAGTTGAAATGAGTTATGTGCTAATTTCTGTCTTTGGCATTGTAAATTGACTTAAAAATGTAATAGATTGATTGTTACAATTGAAGATCAAGGAAGAAAAAGGTGGCTAAGAAAAAATACAATAAGAAAGTTCAAGAAAAATGACAGGACAGTGAAAGTTAGACGGGCAAGACTAAGATAAATCGTTAAGTGGGCTAAAGTAGAAGATGTAGCGCTTTGCTAACTTGACTAGGTTGGGTGAATTTCCACTTCTTTCTTTTTGTCTTGAAAAGGGGAGTCATCAAGGGACTCTTAGTTCTTTCTTGGCGGGAAGAGGTAAAAAACTTGCTATTCTTTTTTTTTTTTTGCGCCAACCCTTTCCTTGTTTCTTCTAATATTAAAATTTTATTAAACGTACGAAGTATAAAATGTAATTTACTTAAACATTTGTAAGTGATTTATTCCGATGTGCTGAAAAAAAAAAAAAAAAAAAATTGTAAGTGACAAACCAAACCTAAGTAGTCTAACATTTCTTAAATATTTTCCCTAATCAAACCTCATTTTGAAGAGACCAATTCAAAATGTGAACCTCTTTATGAGGAGTTTGGCTGTGTTATGATTTTTGTTTTTTGAAAATCATAGAAAACTTATTTGGCGAACTATATTCACTTGGTTTTTCCCTTTTAGGAAGCATCATAAATTATTTTTGCCAAAAATAAAAACAATAAGAAAACAATGAGTCTTTCAAGCTTTGCATTGTTTATAACACGAAAAAAATATTTTTCAAAATTTTGAAAACGATTTTCATTCAAAAATGAAAATGATAAGAAAACATTGAATATTTTAAAACTTTTCAAACATGAAAAACAAAAACACCACTAAAGAAGGCCTCTACACTTCGCAGCTTGCTTTTGTTTTAGGTTGACAAAAATGGGTCTTAGAATTAAGAAATTTGAATTCGAGGTGTTGACGCTCCAAAATCACCAAACGGGGATTAGCGCGAAACTTGGCACACAAGGCCGCCTAGGCACTAGAGACTTGTGAGAGAAGACGGGGCTCGAATCGGGTTCCCGGTTTGGGAGTTAGAGCCAGATTTCGGTCTAGGCATACTAGTTCCTTAAGAAATCTGAATCCGAGGTGTTGACGTTCCAAAATCACCAAACGGTTTGCACACACGATCACTTAGGCACAAGAGACTTGTGGGAGAAGATGGGACTCCAACCAGATTCCCGGTTTGGGAGTTAGAGCCGCATTTCACTCTACACAAACTAGTTCCTTAAGAAATTTGAATTCGACGTGTTGACGCCCCAAAATCACAAAACGGCGTCGGGTTGGCACAAAACTTGGCACACACGACCGCCTAGGCACGAGAGACTTGTGGGAGAAGACGGGACTCCAACTAGGTTCCCGGTTTGGGAGTTAGAGCCAGATTTCACTCTAGGCAAACCAGTTCCATAAGAAACTTGAATTCGAGGTGTTAACGCCCTAAAATTGCCAAACGGGGTCGGATTGGCACGAAACTTGGCACAGATGACCACCTAGGCAGGAGAGACTTGTGGGAGAAGACGGGGCTCGAATCTGGTCCCCGGTTTGGGAGTTAGAGCCGGATTCTCGTCTAGGCAAACTAGTTCTTTGAGAAATTGGAATTCGAGGTGTTAATAACACAAAATCACCAAACAGCGTCGATTTGGGAAGAAACTTGGCACACACGACCGCCTGGGCACGAGAGAGTTGTAGGAGAAGACGGGACTCCAATCGGGTTTCCGGTTTGGGAGTTAGAGCCGGATTTCAATCTAAACAAACTACTTCCTTAAGAAACTTGAATTCGAGGAGTTGATACCCCAAAATCACCAAACAACGCCGGTTTGGCATGAAACTTGGCACACATGACCGCCAAGGCACGAGAAACTTGAGGAAGTTGACGGGACTCCAATCGAGTTCCCGATTTGGGAGTTAGAGCCAGATTTTGCTCTAGGCAAACTAGTTCCTTAAGAAACATGAATTTGTGGTGTTGACGCCCCAAAATCACCAAACGGGGTTGGATTTGCACGAAACTTGGCACACACGACCGCTTAGGCACGAGAGAGTTGTGGGAGAAAACGGGGCTCGAATCGGGTTCTCGGCCTGGGAGATAGAGCTGAATGCCCGTCTAGGGAAACTAGTTCCGTAAGAAATTTGAATTCGAGGTGTTTACGCCCCAAAATAACCAAACGACGTCGGTTTGGCACGAAACTTGGCACACACAACTGCCTAGGCACGAGAAACTTGTGGGAGAAGACATGACTCTAATCAGGTTCCCGGTTTGGGAGTTAGAGCCGGATTTTTCTCTAGGATAACTAGTTCCTTTGGAAACTTGAATTCGAGGTGTTGACGCCCCAAAATCACCAAACGGGGTTCGATTAGTACGAAACTTGACACACACGACTACCTAGGCACGAGAGACTTGTGGGAGAAGACGGAACTCGAATCGGGTTCCCAGTTTGGGAGTTCGAGCCGAAACTCGGTCTAGGCAAACTAGTTCCTTTAGAAATTTGAATTTGAGGTGTTGACACCCCAAAATTGCCAAACGGTGTCGGAGTTGGCACACACGACCGCCTAGGCACGAGAGACTTGTGGGAGAAGACGGGGCTCGAATCGTGTTCCCGGTTTGGGAGTTAGAGCCGAATTTCAGTCTAGGCAAACTAGTTCCTTAATAAATTTGAATTCGAGGTTTTGATGCCCCAAAATCACCAAACGGCGTCAGTTTGGCACGAAACTTGCCACACACAACCGCCTAGGCACGAGAGACTTGTGGGAGAAAACGGGACACCAATCGGGTTCCTGTTTGGGAGTTAGAGTCGGGTTTCAATCAAAAGAAACTAGTTCCTTAAGAAACTTGAATTCGAGCTGTTGACGGCCCAAAATAACCAAACAGGGTACAATTAGCACGAAACTTAACACAAATGACCGCCTTGGCACGAGAGACTTATGGGAGAAGACGGGACTCCAATCGGGTGCTGGGTTTGGGAGTTAAAGCCGAATTTCGATCTAGGAAAACTAGTTCCTTTAGAAATTTGAATTCGAGGTGTTGACGGCCCAAAATCGCAAAACGACGTCAGTGCGGCTCGAAACTTGGCACACACGACCGCCTAGGCACGAGAGACTTGTGGGAGAAGATGGGGCTCGAATCGTGTTCCCGGTTTGAGAGTTGGAGCCGAATTTCAGTTTAGGCAAACTAGTTCATTAAGAAATTTGAATTCGAGGTATTGACGCCCCAAAATCGCCAAACGGCGTCAGTTTGGCACAAAACTGGCACACTCGACCGTATAGGCACAAGAAACTTGTGGGAGATGACAGGACTCCAATCGGGTTTCCGGTTTGGGAGTTAAAGCCCGATTTTGCTATCGGCAAATGAGTTCCTTAAGAAACTTGAATTCGAGGTGTTGACGCCCCAAAATCACTAAACGGGGTTGGATTAGCACGAAACTTGTCACACACGACCGCTTCAGCACGAGAGATTTATGGGAGATGACGAGGCTCGAATCGGGTTCCCAGTTTGGGAGTTGGAGCTGGATTTCGGTCTAGGCAAACTAGCTCCTAAAGAAATTTGAATTCGAGTTGTTGATGCCCCAAAATTACCAAATAGCGTTGGTTTGGCACGAAACATGGCACACACGACCGCCTAGGCACGAGAGACTTGTGGGAGAAGACGGGACTCCAATCGGGTTCCTGGTTTGGGAGTTAGAGCCGGATTTCAATCTAAACAAACTAGTTCCTTAAGAAACTTGAATTCGAGGTGTTGACGCCCCAAAAACACCAAACGGCGTTGGTTTGGCACGAAACTTGGCACACACGACCATCTAGGCACGAGAAACTTGAGGGAGTTGACGGAACTCCAATCGGGTTCCCGATTTGGGAGTTAGAGCCGGATTTTGCTCTAGGCAAACTAGTTCCTTAAGAAACATGAATTCGAGGTGTTAACGCTCCAAAATCACCAAACGGGGTTGGATTTGCACGAAACTTGGCACACACGACCGCCTAGGCACGAGGGAGTTATGGGGGAAGACGGGGCTTGAATCGGGTTCCCGGTTTGGGAGCTAGAGCCGGATTTCGGTCTAGTCAAACTAGTTCTTTAAGAAATTTGAATTCGAGGTGTTGACGCCCCAAAATCGCCAAACGGCGTCGGTCTGGCACGAAATTTGGCACACACGACCACCTAGGCAGGGGAGATTTGTGGGAGAAGACGGGACTCCAATCGGGTTCCCTGTTTGGGAGTTAAAGCCGGATTTCGAACTAGGCAAACTAGTTCCTTAAGAAGTTTGAATACGAGATGTTGATGCCCAAAATCACCAAACGGGGTCGGATCGGCACGAAACTTGGCACACAAAACCGCCTAGGCAAATGAGACATTGTGGGGGAAGACGGGGCTCGAATCGGGCTCCTGGTTTGGGAGCTAGAGCCGGATTTCGGTCTAGTCAAACTAATTCCTTAAGAAATTTGTATTCGAGGTATTGACGCCCCAAAATCGCCAAACGGCGTCGGTTTGGCACGAAATTTGGCACACACGACCATCTAGGTAGAAGAGATTTGTGGGAGAAGACGGGACTCCAATCCGGTTCTCGGTTTGGGAGTTAAAGCCAGATTTTGCTCTAGGCAAACTAGTTCCGTAAGAAACTTGAATTCAATGGGTTGACGCCCAAAAATCACCAAACGGGGTTTGATTAGCACGAAACTTGTCACACACGACCGCCTAGGCACGAGAGACTTGTGGGAGATGACGGGGCTCGAATCGGGTTCCCGATTTGGAAGTTGGAGCTGGATTTCGGTCTAGGCAAACTAGTTCCTTAGGAAATTTGAATTCGAGGTGTTGATACCCCAAAATCACCAAATAGCATTGGTTTGGCACGAAACGCGGCACACACGACCGCCTAGCCACGAGAGACTTATGGGAGAAGACGAGACACTAATCAGGTTCCGGGTTTGGGAGTTAGAGCTGGATTTCAATCTAAACAAATTAGTTCCGTAAGAAACTTGAATTCGAGGTGTTGATGCCTCAAAAACACCAAACGGCATCGGTTTGGCACGAAACTTGGCACACACGACCGCCTAGGCACGCGAAACTTGAGGGAATTGACGGGACTCTAACCGGGTTCCTGATTTGGGAGTTAGAGCCGAATTTTGTTCTAGGCAAACTAGTTCTTTAAGAAACGTGAATTCGAGGTGTTGACGCTCTAAAATCACCAAACGGGGTTGATTTGCCCGAAACTTGGCACACACGATCGCCTAGGCACGAGAGAGTTGTGGGAGAAGATGGGGCTCGAATCGGGTTCCCGGTTTGGGAGTTAGAGCCGGATGCCGGTCTAGGCAAACAAGTTCCTTAAGAAATTTGAATTCGATATGTTGGGGCCCCAAAATCACCAAACGGTGTTGGTTGGGCACGAAACTTGGCACGCACGACCGCCTAGGCATGAGAGACTTGTGGGAGAGGACGGGACTCCAATCGGGTTCCCGATTTGGGAGTTAGAGCTAGATTTTGTTCTAGGCAAACTAGTTCCTTAAGAAACGTGAATTCGAGGTGTTGACGCTCCAAAATCACCAAACGGGGTTGGATTTGCACGAAACTTGGCACACACAACCGCCTAGGCATGAGAGAGTTGTGGGAGAAGATGGGGCTCGAATCGTGTGCCCGATTTGGGAGGTAGAGTCGGATGCCGGTCTAAGCAAACTAGTTCTATAAGAAATTTGAATTCGATATGTTAAGGCCACAAAATCACCATACGACGTCGGTTTGGCACGAAACTTGGCACACACGACCACCTAGGCACGAGAGACTTGTGGGAGAAGACGGGACTCCAATCGGGTTCCCGGTTTGGGAGTTAGAGCCGAATTTCACTTTAGGCAAACTAGTGCCTTAAAAAACTTAAATTCGAGGTGTTGACGTCCCAAAATCACCAAAAGGCATCGGTTTGGCACGAAATTTGGCACACACGACCGCCTAGGCACGAGAGACTTGTGGGAGAAGACGGGACTCCAATCGGATTCCCGGTTTGGGAGTTAGAGCCGGATTTTACTTTAGGCAAACTAGTGCCTTAAAAAACTTGAATTCGAGGTGTTGACGTCCCAAAATCATCAAAAGGCATCGGTTTGGCACGAAACAAGACACACACGACCGCCTAGGCACGAGAAACTTGTGGGAGAAGACGGGACTCCAATCGAGTTCCCGGTCAGGGAGTTAGACGTGGATTTCACTCTAGGCAAACAGGTTCCTTAAAAAACTTGAATTCGAGGTGTTGACACCCTAAAATCACCAAATGAGGTCGGATTAGCACGAAACTTGACACACGACTGCCTAGGCACGAGAGACTTGTGGAAGAAGACGGGGCTCGAATCGGGTTCCCGGTTTGGGAGTTAGAGCCAGTTTTTGGTCTAGGCAAACTAGTTCCTGATGAAATTTGAATTCGAGGTGTTGATGCCCCAAAATCCCCAAACGACGACGGTTTGGCACGAAACTTGGCAACACGACCGCCTAGGCACGAGAGACTTGTGGGAGAAGACGGTACTCCAATCGGGTTCCCGATTTTGGAGTTATAGCCGGATTTCACTCTAGGGAAACTAGTTCCTTAAGAAATTTGAATTCGAGGTGTTGACGCCCCAAAATCACCAAACAGCGTTGGTTTGGCACGAAACTCGGCACACACGACCGCCTAGGCACGAGAAACTTCACAGAGTTGACGGGACTCCTATCGGGTTCCCGATTTGGGAGTTAGAGCCGGATTTTGCTCTAGACAAACTAGTTTCTTAAGAAACATGAATTCGAGGTGTTGACGCCCCAAAATCACGAAATAGGGTTGGATTTGCACGAAACTTGGCACACACGACCGTCTAGGCACAAGAGAGTTGTGGGAGAAGAGGGGGCTCGAATCGGGTTCCCGGTTTTGGAGTTAGAGCCGATGCCGGTCTAGGCAAACTAGTTCCTTAAGAAATTTGAATTCGATATGTTGAGGCCCCAAAATCACCAAAACGGCGTCAGTTTGGCACGAAACTTGGCACACACGACCGCCTAGGCACAAGAGACTTGTGGGAGAAGACGGGACTCCAATCAGGTTCCCGGTTTGGGAGTTAGAGCCGAATTTCACTCTAGGCAAACTAGTTCCTTAAGAAACTTGAATTCGAGGTCTTTTCACCCCAAAATAAACAAACGACGTCCGTTTGGCACGAAACTTGGCACACACGACCGCCTAGGCATGAGAAACTTGTGGGAGAAGACAGGACTCTAATCAGGTTCCCGGTTTTGGAGTTAGAGCCGGATTTTTCTCTAGGATAACTAGTTCCTTTGGAAACTTGAATTCGAGGTGTTAACGCCCCAAAATCACCAAACGGGGTTCGATTAGCACGAAACTTAACACACACGACTGCCTAGGCACGAGAAACTTGTGGGAGAAGACGGGATTGGAACCGGGTTCCCGGTTTGGGAGTTCGAGCCGGATTTCGGTTTGGGCAAACTAGTTCCTTTAGAAATTTGAATTCGAGGTGTTGACGCTCCAAAATCGCCAAACAGCGTCGGTGTGGCTCAAAACTTTGCACACACGACCGCCTAGGCACGAGAGACTTGTGGGAGAAGATGGGGCTTGAATCGGGTTCCCGATTTGGGAGTTAGAGCCGGGTTTCGATCTAGGCAAACTAGTTCCTCAATAAATTTGAATTCGAGATGTTGACGCCCCAAAATCACCAAACGGCATCAGTTTGGCACGAAACATGGCACACACGACCGCCTAGGCACGAGAAACTTGTGGGAGATGACGGGACTCTAATCGGGTTCCCGGGTTGGGAGTTAGAGCCGGAGTTTGCTCTAGGCAAACTAGTTCCTTAGGAAACTTGAATTCGTGGTGTTGACGCCCCAAAATAACAAAACAGGGTACGATTAGCACGAAACTTAGCACACATGACCACCTAGGCACGAGAGACTTGTGGAAGAAGATGGGATTCCAATTGGGTTCCCGGTTTGCGAGTTAGAGCTGGATTTCGGTTTACGCAAACTAGTTCCTTTAGAATTTGAATTCGAGATGTTGACGGCCCAAAATCGCCAAATGGCGTCGGTGTGGCTCGAAACTTGGCCCACACGAGCGCCTTGGCACGAGAGACTTGTGGGAGAAGACAGGGCTTGAATCGTGTTCCCGGTTTGGGAGTTGGAGCCGGATTTCGGTCCAGGCAAATTAGTTCCTTAAGAAATTTGAATTCGAGGTATTGACGCCCCAAAATCGCCAAACGGCGCCGGTTTGGCACGAAACTTGGCACACATGACCGCCTAGGCACGAGAGACTTGTGGGAGATGACAGGGCTCGAATCGGGTTCCTGGATTGGGTGTTAGAGCCGGATTTCGGTCTAGGCAAACTAGTTCCATAAGAAATTTGAATTCGAGGTGTTGGCGCCCTAAAATCACCAAATGGCGTCGATTTCGCACGAAACTTGGCACACACGACCGCCTAGGCATGAGAGACTTGTGGGGGCAGACGGGGCTTGAATCGGGTTCCCGATTTGAGAGTTAGTGCCGCATTTCAGTCTAGACAAACTAGTTCCTTATGAAATTTGAATTCGAGGTTTGACGCCCCAAAATCACCAAACGGCGTCGGTTTGGCACGAAACTTGGCACACACGACCGCCTAGGCACGAGAGACATGTGGGATAAGACAGGATTCCAACCGGGTTCCCGGTTTGGGAGTTAGAGCCGGATTTTGCTCTAGGCAAACTAGTTCCTTAAGAATCTTGAATTTGAGGTGTTGACGCCCCAAAATCACCAAACGGGGTTGGATTAGCACGAAACTTGGCACACACGACCGCCTAAGCACGAGAAACTTGTGGGAGATGACGGGACTCCAATCGGGTTACCGATTTGGGAGTTAGAGCCGGATTTTGCTCTTGGCAAACTAGTTCCTTAAGAAATTTGAATTTGAGGTGTTGACGCCCCAAAATCTCCAAACTGGGTTGGATTTGCTTGAAACTTGGTACGCACGACCGCCTAGGCACAAGAGACTTGTGGGAGAAGACGGGGTTCGAATCGGGTTCCCGGTTTAGGAGTTAGAGCCTGATGCCGGTCTAGGTACTAGTTTCTTAAGAAATTTGAATTCGATGTGTTGATGCCCCAAAATCATCAAACGGCGTCGGTTTGGCCCGAAACTTGGCACACACGACCGCCTAGGCACGGGAGACTCGTGGGAGAAGACGGGGCTTGAATCGAGTTCCCGATTTGGGAGTTACAGCCGGATGCCGGTCTAAGCAAACTAGTTCCTTAAGAAATTTGAATTCGATGTGTTGATTTCCCAAAATCACCAAAGGGCGTCGGTTTGGCACGAAACTTGGCACACACGACCGCCTAGGCAAGAGAGAGTTGTGGGAGAAGACGAGACTCCAATCGGGTTCCCGGTTTGGGAGTTAGAGCTGTATTTCTCTCTAGGAAGACAAGTTCCTTAAGAAATTTAAATTCGAGGTGTTGACGCCCTAAAATCACTAAACAGCGTCGGTTTGGAACGAAACTTGGCACACACGACTGCCTAGGCACGAGAGCTTGTGGGAGAAGACGGGACTCCAATCGGGTTACCGGTTTGGGAGTCAGAGCCAGATTTCACCCTAGGCAAACTAGTTCCTTAAGAAACTTGAATTTGAGGTGTTTGACGCCCCAAAATCACCAAACGGCGTCGGTTTGACACAAAACTTGGCACACACGACCACCTAGGCACGAGAAACTTGACAGAGTTGACGGGACTCCTATCGGGCTCCCGATTTGGGAGTTAGAGCCGGATTTTGCTCTAGCACTCAAGCTATTACTGTGCCGAATTATGACAGGATAACTCTTTCCAGGTTGGAATATCTTGTGATCTGGAAAGCTTTTGATGTTATCATATATCTTCAAAACTCCCTTCCCACTGACACCAATTCGATGGAAATATCTTGTTCTAACCTTCAGAGTTGTTGCAGCCAAATTTGCAGCTAGATTTCCAACTATCTTCTTGTATTTCATGTCCATCTCTTCTATTCGTTCATCCAAAGCATGCATGGTGTTCTTGATCATGATTGGATTTTGAGAACCAATATAAACACCACCCCTTCGGAGAACTGAATACATTGGAGCAACAGAAAGTGCACCAAGAAGAACATCCTTCTGCATAACTGAACCAGGAAGGACTAGGCTTTGACTCCCCACCGCAGAGTTATCTTGCACCTCTATTTTACCAGATACAAACCCAATGGATGAATAGAAACCAGCTATGATCCGGCTGAAGTCACCTAGATGGACACCATCACCGATTGAAATTAACTTGGGTTCTGAAACAGGGTTTATGGCTCTAATAGAACAATGTTTTCCAACTTTTGCACCTAAAAGACGCAAGTACATGCAAAAGGCTTCTGTTCCAGAAAGCAGCTTGGCAAATCTAAGGTGGCAGGCTATGGTAATCCGGTGGCAAAGCCAAGTTTGCAAGTGGCTTTGCTTTGTTTCCTGGTGTCTGGTAAGAAAATGCGCCACAATAGCGGTGAGGAAGCTGAGTATCAAGCCATGAGCAAGGTAAGCAATGGCAACTGAGATGGCAAAGCTCTTTGCTGTTGAAAAGGCACTACCAATCATAGTGGCATATGCAATGATGGCAAAGGGAAACCAGTGGAAGGCACCAGAGATACAGAGGAATGCAAAATGTCGTATTGAAGGAGGCTTTTGGGATATCCAAATATAGAGGAAGTAAAGGATAGCTGCTGAGAAGGAGCTGAGAAAACCAACCACGTAGATACCCATGAGGTGGTAAATAGCTCCAGTTTGAGTATCACTAGTGGCTTTTTGCAGTGTTGCACCCTGCAACCATGGTAGAAAAACATAAGGCACTAGCGATCCAGGACAAGTTGCATGCATTCATTAAATATTAGACGACAGTCATCTCACAGATACATCAGTATGAGCACAGTAAGGCAAAACGGTAACATCTGATCAGTGCAATGCACAAGAAAGCCAAAAAAAATTGGAATTTTTGTATTTAACCACCTTGGTGACTAGTAGTAATTTACAATACATTCCACAACAACGTATTTTATCATCAGAAATTCTCATAATCACAGTCATCTCCATGCAAGTTGACAAGGGAATAAGCATGTGAGTCCAAAATGAAAAAGTATAACGAGAAAGATGAATGAAATTCAAGTCTGAAAGTAAGTGATTATATAAGACAATACTTCCTTCTTATTTTATTTTTCTTTTTAGACTGTTGTCACTGGATGGCTAGATGGTGAATTTCTTGAAATAAATAAATAAAACTTGGAAATCTCCAAACTTACAAGTGAGTGACGAGACACTCATAAATCTTATTAATGCAAGTAACAAACTATGATGACAGTACCTTTTCATGTTATTTTCCGATTTGTAAGATAATTGCCTCATCTGAACAAGAACTAGCATTTGGAACCAATGCTTCCAGGGAAGGAAAAAAAAATAAAGAAAAAAGAATGATGGTTGTATTGAGAAAAATGAGAGACCTTAGTGTTATCTTGCTGAATGAGTAATGCAAAATGCCATCTACAAGTACAATATCATGACTTAAAAACTTGATCTTTGGTGCTGACAAATGGATCGAAAGAAAAATAAGATACTTTTCTAAGTAATCAATTCGGAATCCATGGAAGTAACAGAACATAAGATGCATTTAGAAGAAAACTTTTTAGTATTTCAACTTTAGGACAAGCCAAACTTCTTAATTAGCATATCTATAATTTAAATAAAGATGAGAAGTTAAAGTATGTACCTTCTGAATATTTTTACCCCTGGTAGATTTGAAAACAGGCTTGCCTCCTTCGGTCTTTTGCAAAGCTGGTACTTCACAATCTTCTCCCAGAACACTTCCTTTCTGGATCAAGGCATAAGGACCAACCGAAGTGTAAGAATTTATGTATTTATTGATTGATTGATCTGATACATTGATGTGTTACAAGATTAATAAATTACAATTCCTATACAATCTATATATAGAAGAAAATGTGGTAGTAGGTGTAGTGGAGGTGATAGTGGGTTAGGTGAAGTGGAGTGTGTGGTGAAGTGGAGGTAGGTGAAGTGGAGTGTGTAGTGGAGTAGGTGAAGGTAAAGATGGGAAATTCTAACAAGCCCCCGCAAACTCAAAAACACAAACACAGCCACAAGGGCACAAACAGGAAACAACCATAAAGGCCACCAAACACATCAATAGATAACTCAAAACTAGCCTAAAAATCATGAAGAAAATCATTGAAGAAAGATCATAGTTCCGAACCTTATCCTTGTCTGATTCTAATCTTCGAACCACAAGTTCAAAAGCAAAGTTGGGGCCGGCACTGTGTGTACCATGATATTTGCTTATGATCTGAAGCCACAAGAGGGGGTTCTTGATGAATGTAATTGGGGAGAATAATATGGCAGATCCCCCACTAACCATAGCTGTAAAAATTCCTCCTATCAGTCCCATATCATGGTACTGAGGAAGCCAGCTTACTAGGACTGTCTTTGATGTGCTGCTGTATCTTTTCCGCATTAACTTCACATTATGAATTAGTGCTCCATGAGTTATCATCACTCCTTTAGCATCACCAGTTGATCCTGATGTGAATTGCAGAAAGCAGAGATCATTGGCCTGGGGTTCAGAAGGATAACCTATGTCCTCTGGAAGTGTGCTTTTGGAGTTCTTAATCCAAGAATCTGTGTGTAACCATGGAAGATTAGGCCAGCGAGCTGAGGATTTCCCATTTTTACTCGCCAATGAGATCAAATTCTTCACTGCACCTGCCCAAACAGCTGAATGATAACCAGTGGTTGATAGGATTGCCACTGCATTGCATGATTTGGCAATGTTTTCAATCTTCAAAAGTGCTTGTCCGCCTCTTTGAAGCGGATCTGGAGGAAGAACTGGGACTGGTAATACTCTAGCTCTCAAGCACCCAAAGAAAGCATCAATGAAATCAAGTCCGGGGATGTGGACCAGGAGAACCCGGTCACCAGGCTTGATTACTGGTTTCTGGCCTGTCAAGAGGTTTTGAGCTATGCAAGAAGCATTGGCATGAAGTTCTCCATAAGTCCTCTGATACGCCCCTTCCCCTTCTTCATTAATCCAAGTGTAGAGGGTTTTATTTTGAGTGACTTTATGAGATCCCCAGTGCTTCAGATAGCCATCAAGTGTACACAAATCAGGAAATTCCACTCCTGAGGATTCTTCTAACGCTTTGGGCTTTCTATCCCAGCGATCTGATTGAAGTGGAAAAAGTCTCTGCAGAAACAGTGTATGTTCAGAACATCAAAAAATGTAATCTGATTACTGGTCTTTTTAAAAATATAGAATGTGAAGTTTACCTTAAGATATGGGAATGTCGGCAATGAACTATCATTTGCAAAATGCTTGCAGACTAGAGCTATGGCATAAGATGAATTTCTTTCAGTGAGCTCAAATGCCACAAGTCCACCTACATAGTAAGTGTTCTGCTGACCTTGAAGTTGACTCTCCACTTTGTCATAGAACCCTTCCTTCATATCTGTATCCAAATTAAAGAAAATTAGTAATCGAAAAGATTGCAATGGTAAATGGTGCGACATTAACTCATTGAGCTTACCTTGGCTGTTTACATGAGGGAAGTACTTGAATCGCCGTTGTAAAACTACTTTCTCAACTATCCCCCCCATATTTTTAACTGCATCCATTGCAAGCTCTGTGACCCTTGTTCCCATAATATCTGCAGAATTGCCATAAGACCAGAACAGGAAAATATCTGTCTCCGCATAGAATCTCTGCATTGCAACTGGATTTCCTATAGTTGCAGGATCGTCCATGAACTCATCGAAGTAATAAAACCCAACTGGCAAATGTTCCAGCCCTCTAATCTTCAAAACAGTGGTATAGTAATCAATAGTTTGTACTCTACTGAACAAGTCCTTTTCCAGCTCACTATAGTCCATTACGTGGTTTTCGTCTTCTGCAGTGAGAAAAGCCGTAGTTTAAAATTTAAAATGACAAAAGCTTAAAGCAATGAGAAGCCTAAAAGGAAATATTTATATACAAATCTGACAAACCTGCTAAACATTGAGGTGATCTGTAAGTTTTTCCAATCTTGAAAGGGAAAGACCCAGAAATAATTATCTTATCAAATTCCATTACTTCAACATCTCTGTCATTACTTTTAACATCAATGCTGACACCACATGAACTGCGTCGAACTGCCAATACTTCAGTGTTGCAGCGCACTTCAATTGGCAGAGCTTCACTGATCTTCTGCCAAAATCTCATGTATCCATCTTTAAAACGTCGGATCTTTCCAGCCATAGAACTTCGGGTAAACTCATGATCATGAAGAAAATCATTGAAGAAAGATCATAGTTCCGAACCTTATCCTTGTCTGATTCTAATCTTCGAACCACAAGTTCAAAAGCAAAGTTGGGGCCGGCACTGTGTGTACCATGATATTTGCTTATGATCTGAAGCCACAAGAGGGGGTTCTTGATGAATGTAATTGGGGAGAATAATATGGCAGATCCCCCACTAACCATAGCTGTAAAAATTCCTCCTATCAGTCCCATATCATGGTACTGAGGAAGCCAGCTTACTAGGACTGTCTTTGATGTGCTACTGTATCTTTTCCGCATTAACTTCACATTATGAATTAGTCCTCCATGAGTTATCATCACTCCTTTAGCATCACCAGTTGATCCTGATGTGAATTGCAGAAAGCAGAGATCATTGGCCTGGGGTTCAGAAGGATAATCTATGTCCTCTGGAAGTGTGTTTTTGGAGTTCTTAATCCAAGAATCTGTGTGTAACCATGGAAGATTAGGCCAGCGAGCTGAGGATTTCCCATTTTTACTCGCCAATGAGATCAAATTCTTCACGGCACCTGCCCAAACAGCTGAATGATAACCAGTGGTTGATAGGATTGCCACTGCATTGCATGATTTGGCAATGTTTTCAATCTTCAAAAGTGCTTGTCCGCCTCTTTGAAGCGGATCTGGAGGAAGAACTGGGACTGGTAATACTCTAGCTCTCAAGCACCCAAAGAAAGCATCAATGAAATCAAGTCCGGGGATGTGGACCAGGAGAACCCGGTCACCAGGCTTGATTACTGGTTTCTGGCCTCTCAAGAGGTTTCGAGCTATGCAAGAAGCATTGGCATGAAGTTCTCCATAAGTCCTCTGATACGCCCCTTCCCCTTCTTCATTAATCCAAGTGTAGAGGGTTTTATTTTGAGTGACTTTATGAGATCCCCAGTGCTTCAGATAGCCATCAAGTGCACACAAATCAGGAAATTTCACTCCTGAGGATTCTTCTAACGCTTTGGGTTTTCTATCCCAGCGATCTGATTGAAGTGGAAAAATTCTCTGCAGAAACAGTGTATGTTCAGAACATCAAAAAATGTAATCTGATTACTGGTCTTTTTAAAAATATAGAATGTGAAGTTTACCTTAAGATATGGGAATGTCGGCAATGAACTATCATTTGCAAAATGCTTGCAGACTAGAGCTATGGCATAAGATGAATTTCTTTCAGTGAGCTCAAATGCCACAAGTCCACCTACATAGTAAGTGTTCTGCTGACCTTGAAGTTGACTCTCCACTTTGTCATAGAACCCTTCCTTCATATCTGTATCCAAATTAAAGAAAATTTGTAATCGAAAAGATTGCAATGGTAAATGGTGAGACATTAACTCATTGAGCTTACCTTGGCTGTTTACATGAGGAAAGTACTTGAATCGCCGTTGTAAAACTACTTTCTCAACTATCCCCCCCATATTTTTAACTGCATCCATTGCAAGCTCTGTGACCCTTGTTCCCATAATATCTGCAGAATTGCCATAAGACCAGAACAGGAAAATATCTGTCTCCGCATAGAATCTCTGCATTGCAACTGGATTTCCTATAGTTGCAGGATCGTCCATGAACTCATCGAAGTAATAAAACCCAACTGGCAAATGTTCCAGCCCTCTAATCTTCAAAACAGTGGTATAGTAATCAATAGTTTGTACTCTACTGAACAAGTCCTTTTCCAGCTCACTATAGTCCATTACGTGGTTTTCGTCTTCTGCAGTGAGAAAAGCCGTAGTTTAAAATTTAAAATGACAAAAGCTTAAAGCAATGAGAAGCCTAAAAGGAAATATTTATATACAAATCTGACAAACCTGCTAAACATTGAGGTGATCTGTAAGTTTTTCCAATCTTGAAAGGGAAAGACCCAGAAATAATTATCTTATCAAATTCCATTACTTCAACATCTCTGTCATTACTTTTAACATCAATGCTGACACCACATGAACTGCGTCGAACTGCCAATACTTCAGTGTTGCAGCGCACTTCAATTGGCAGAGCTTCACTGATCTTCTGCCAAAATCTCATGTATCCATCTTTAAAACGTCGGATCTTTCCAGCCATAGAACTTCGGGTAAACTCATGAATGTAAGCATAAGACATGTCTTGAACAAAACCATATCCAGAAGCAGTGTATCCATAAGCTACAGATTTGGGAACAGATTTGAATCCACGACCCTCAAGAAACACAGGAGTTGAATCTGAAGCCAAATCACTCACAGCATGGACCCCAATTCTACCGGAATCCTTTGCTTTCTCCTGTCAGGATTCAAAGTGGAGAATTAAACCAAAAAGAGAAGTGGAGAGTAAAACTAACTGCTGCGCTCTAAAATCAAGCAACAATCTAGTTCTGTGAACTACAATAGAAACTGACCTGGAGTTCTAAGGTCAGTGAAATTACAGATACATAATCATCAGCTACTTGGATGTCCTGATACTTTCCCGTAGAGTAGTCAATGAGTGCAAGTTTGTGGGAGTCCAATTCAACTAGTTCAGACTCGGTTTCTTTTGCCAAATGAAAGATTGTTGGAGCACTGTTTGCTGCAAGAACTTGACCTCCGAGATCATAAATCTTTCCTGTAAAAGAAAAAGAAAAATATGCATGTCTCGTTAGAATTTAAGGCAGAAAAAAACAATTTAGACTAATAACACAGCTGTGTTTGCTTTGTACCTTCAATATCAGCCGATTCACACATGCCACTAACAGTGTGATACTTCTCAACCACAGTTACATTAGTGTAACCAAGCTTACTTAGTGCATAAGCAGCTGATAATCCACTTGGACCCCCACCAATTATCCCGACTCTGGTGTTCACAGGCAAGCATGGATGAACCTTGGAAAATTGATCTTCTACTGATTTTTTCAGGTCCATCTTCCCTGTCAAGATTACAAAACAAGCTGAGACCTAGCTTCCATTTGCATCACTCCCAATTTTTCCAAACAATACACAAGGGTGAATACAAGAATAACATAAAATCTTGAATCAAACGAACACTAATCTTAGATTATAAAAGAAACACTAGCACTTTATATGTTCTTCATTGTTGTGTTAAATATCAGAGAGCTTCTAGTGGGTTATATAACCACCCAGCAGGAAGAACAGCAAAAACAGAAACCCTTGTCAGACAAAAAGATTCTTAATGTTTAAAACAAAGCTCCTAAATATATTCCTAATATTGACATATTATATGAAAGATATGCCAAACTTATCTGCTAAAAAAAGTCTTCCTCATAAGAAACAGCCAGAACACACTGGAATCATCCCAAATTTATTTTCCCCCCTCAACATTGCAGCTAAAAAAACCAATCATAACAGCAAGAGAATATGGCTTTAAAATCCCAACTTTCATCATGTTACGAAAAAGTTATTCATTAATGTTACTGCTGCATAAATCTTGAAAGGCTACGATTTGTAGTGTGGACTCTGGAGAAACCAACAATTCCAATAATCAATATCATATTTAGAAAACAGCATAACAGAATCGAGAACATACCTTTGAGATGAAAAGAAGTTATCTCCACCTCTGGAGCTGCCTTAGCCGGCTTGGAGCACCCTATATACCCCTCCCTGTAATGCCACTGTTGATGGAGTTTAAGAATCCAAAAATTGGCATATGAATCAGGTAGATAAATTATTCTTTACTCACCAAACTAGCATTACTCTCACTCCCTCCTCATTCTCTCTTATCCCCTCTTACTATAGATACTACATGATCTCTGAAACAGAGCCAGTTATCATGAAAGAAAACTCCTCTCGGTTGTTCTCTATGAGATTGTCTCTTCAATCTCTATACTATGTTTCTCTCACGGTTTGAATATTTACCAAAATCAATGAACCTGCATGAGTCAGCGAGAAAGACAGTTGTCTCTCTCTCTCCAACATTTTCTCTCTTAATGTATACCCTTCAAAAACAATCAAACAGTAAGTCATTGAAAAAGAAAACTCTCCTTTAAAAAAATCATCTCTTCTATCATTACAATCTGTTTCTCCTCAAATTTTCATTACAAAATCAATAAAACATTGTGATCCATTGACAAACTCTCTCTCTCTCTCTCTATCTCTCTCTCTCTATATATATATAGACATGTACATTACAACATTAACAAAACATAATCATCCTATAACGAAAAAAATCACCTTCTTTTTCTATCTATAATTACATTTTGATATCAACAAAACAGAACACATGAAGCATTTGACCCCGTTGGGGTCACTCAGTATACCCTCATTACCAAAAAGAAATGACAATCTCTCACTTGAGAAACCCTCCTTTATATTTACATTACATAAACAAAACAATTCACACCTTAATTAAAAATATATATATACATAAATAAACCTCTATCTCCTACAATGTACAAAACAGGTAAAACACAGAGAGTAAGCCATTGAAGGATTCAAAATAAATAAATAAAGAAGGCACAGTATAGTAGAGTAAATAAAACGAACCTGAGAGGTGAAGTTGAGAAAAGGCAGAGTAGTGTAATACAATGCCAAATGGCAGAGTCTCACTTCTTGGATTTGTGACGACCACCTATTCTCCACAAAGCTTAACTGATGATCTCCTGGTTGAGTCGAATTTAAACAACCACAAAAGATGCTTGTTAGGTCCCAAGTAATAAACGACAAACCTTTCATTTGTCAAATCAATACAGACTTCATCTTTTCCTTCGGCGAATCCGATAATTCCTTCTTTATTTTTACAACGTTGACACTCTGAAAATATCAAAATCAAATCATATACCCAGTAATATACTAATATTCTCCTCCTTGTGCAAAAACACCTAGGTGGCATTTTGTAATGTCCGTCTTGTCAACCACCACAACCTAGGACTATTTGTTGATGTTGATAGATACTGTAGTATTCTATTCTATCACCAGCATATACTATGCTATACTATACACTTGCTCAGTGAGAGATTATTTATGTATATTATATTGTATATAGATGAGAGAGAGAGAGATAATAAAAAAATTAAAAAAAGGATTTGGACTGTCCTCTCTCTCTCTCTCTCTGTGTGCTGTTTGTGTTTCATGGCGGAATTAATTAGCAAACGTCGTTGGTCATCTCGAAGTTATGCTTGCCTTTTTGATCACTTGCTATGTAACATTCTTTTACAGATTCGCATTTTCAAACAGGCTGATTGTTCGATAGCTGTGAATACGGGTACAAAATATTTCATAATTGTATAATTGGTGAAAAAAATAAAATATTAATTATTTATGTTAAGGATTAAAAAATAAGAAAAATTATTTATATGTCTTATTAGGGAGACTAATGCTACATATGGTCCTACTAAAAAATTTATGTTCCCATAAGTCGTTCCTTAAGAAACATGAATTCAAGGTGTTGATGCTCCAAAATCACCAAACGGGGTTGGATTTGCACGAAACTTAGCACACACGACCGTGTAGGCACGAGGGAGTTGTGGGAGAAGACGGGGCTCGAATCGGGTTCCCGGTTTGGGAGTTAGAGCCGGATGCCGGTCTAGGCAAACTAGTCCTTAAGAAATTTGAATTCGATATGTTGAGGCCCCAAAATCACCAAACGGCGTCGATTTAGCACGAAACTTGGCACACACAACCGCCTAGGCACGAGAGACTTGTGGGAGAAGACGGGACTCCAATCGGGTTCCCGGTTTGGGAGTTAGAGCCGGATTTCACTCTAGGCAAACTAGTTCCTTAAGAAACTTCAATTCCAGGTGTTGACGCCCCAAAATTATCAAAAGGCGTCAGTTTGGCACGAAACTTGGCACGCATGACCGCCTAAGCATGACAGATTTGTAGGAGAAAACGGGGCTCGAATCGAGTTCCCGATTCGGGAGTTGGAGCCAGATTTCAGTCTAGGCAAACTAGTTCCTTAAGAAATTTGAATTCGATGTGTTGTCGCCCCAAAATCACCAAACGACATCGGTTTGGCACGAAACTTGGCACACACAACTGCCTAGGCACAAGAGACTTGTGGGAGAAGACGGGACTCCAATCGGATTCCCAGTTTGGGAGTTAAAGCCGAATTTCGAACTAGGCAAACTAGTTCCTTAAAAAGTTTAAATACGAGATGTTGATGCCCAAAATCACTAAACGGGGTCGGATCGGCACAAAACTTGGCACACAAGACCGCCTAGGCAAATGAGACATTGTGGGGGAAAACGGGGCTCGAATCGGGTTCCTGGTTTGGGAGTTAAAGCCAGATTTTGCTCTAGGCAAACTAGTTCCGTAAGAAACTTGAATTCGATGTGTTGATGCCAAAAAATCACCAAGCGGGGTTTGATTAGCACGAAACTTGTCACACACGACCGCCTAGGCACGAGAGACTTGTGGGAGATGACGGGGCTCGAATCGGGTTCCCGATTTGGAAGTTGGAGCTGGATTTCGGTCTAGGCAAACTAGTTCCTTAGGAAATTTGAATTCGAGGTGTTGATGCCCCAAAATCACCAAATAGCGTTGGTTTGGCACAAAACGCGGCACACACGACCGCCTAGCCACGAGAGACTTATGGGAGAAGACGAGACACCAATCGGGTTCCGGGTTTGGGAGTTACAGCCGGATTTCAATCTAAACAAATTAGTTCCGTAAGAAACTTGAATTCGAGGTGTTGATGCCCCAAAAACACCAAACGGCGTTGGTTTGGCACGAAACTTGGCACACACGACCGCCTAGGCACGCGAAACTTGAGGGAATTGACAGGACTCTAATCGGGTTCCCGATTTGGGAGTTAGAGCCGAATTTTGTTCTAGGCAAACTAGTTCCTTAAGAAACGTGAATTCGAGGTGTTGACGCTCTAAAATCACCAAACGGGGTTGATTTGCACGAAACTTGGCACACACGACCGCCTAGGCACGAGAGAGTTGTGGGAGAAGATGGGGCTCGAATCGGGTTTCCGGTTTGGGAGTTAGAGCCGGATGCCGGTCTAGGCAAACAAGTTCCTTAAGAAATTTGAATTCGATATGTTGAAGCCCCAAAATCACCAAACGGTGTTGGTTGGGCACGAAACTTGGCACGCACGACTGCCTAGGCATGAGAGACTTGTGGGAGAGGACGGGACTCCAATCGGGTTCCCGATTTGGGAGTTAGAGCTAGATTTTGCTCTAGGCAAACTAGTTCCTTAAGAAACGTGAATTCGAGGTGTTGACGCTCCAAAATCACCAAATGGGGTTGGATTTGCACGAAACTTGGCACACACAACCGCCTAGGCACGAGAGAGTTGTGGGAGAAGATGGGGCTCGAATCGTGTGCCCGATTTGGGAGGTAGAGCCGGATGCCGGTCTAGGCAAACTAGTTCTATAAGAAATTTGAATTCGATATGTTGAGGCCGCAAAATCACCATACGGCGTCGGTTTGGCACGAAACTTGGCACACACGACCGCCTAGGCACGAGAGACTTGTGGGAGAAGACGGGACTCCAATCGGGTTCCCGGTTTGAGAGTTAGAGCCGGATTTTACTTTAGGCAAACTAGTGCCTTAAAAAACTTGAATTCGAGGTGTTGACGTCCCAAAATCACCAAAAGGCATCGGTTTGGCACGAAACATGACACACACGACCGCCTAGGCACGAGAAACTTGTGGGAGAAGACGGGACTCCAATCGAGTTCCCGGTCAGGGAGTTAGACGTGGATTTCACTCTAGGCAAACAAGTTCCTTACAAAACTTGAATTCGAGGTGTTGACGCCCTAAAATCACCAAACGAGGTCGAATTAGCACGAAACTTGACACACGACCGCCTAGGCACGAGAGACTTGTGGGAGAAGACGGGGCTCGAATCGGGTTCCCGGTTTGGGGGTTAGAGCCAGCTTTTGGTCTAGGCAAACTAGTTCCTGATGAAATTTGAATTCGAGGTGTTGATGCCCCAAAATCCCCAAACGACGTCGGTTTGGCACGAAACTTGGCAACACGACCGCCTAGGCACGAGAGACTTGTGGGAGAAGACAGTACTCCAATCGGGTTCATGGTTTTGGAGTTATAGCCGGATTTCACTCTAGGGAAACTAGTTCCTTAAGAAATTTGAATTCGAGGTGTTGACGCCCCAAAATCACCAAACAACGTTGGTTTGGCACGAAACTCGGCACACACGACCGCCTAGGCACGAGAAACTTCACAGAGTTGACGGGACTCCTATCGGGTTCCCGATTTGGGAGTTAGAGCCGGATTTTGCTCTAGACAAACTAGTTCCTTAAGAAACATGAATTCGAGGTGTTGACGCCCCAAAATCACGAAATGGGGTTGGATTTGCACGAAACTTGGCACACACGACCGTCTAGGCACAAGAGAGTTGTGGGAGAAGAGGGGGCTCGAATCGGGTTCCCGGTTTTGGAGTTAGAGCCGATGCCGGTCTAGGCAAACTAGTTCCTTAAGAAATTTGAATTCGATATGTTGAGGCCCCAAAATCACCAAAACGGCGTCAGTTTGGCACGAAACTTGGCACACACGACCGCCTAGGCACGAGAGACTTGTGGGAGAAGACGGGACTCTAATCGTGTTCCCGGTTTGGGAGTTAGAGCCGAATTTCACTCTAGGCAAACTAGTTCCTTAAGAAACTTGAATTCGAGGTCTTTTCGCCCCAAAATAAACAAACGACGTCCGTTTGGCACGAAACTTGGCACACACGACCGCGTAGGCATGAGAAACTTGTGGGAGAAGACAGGACTCTAATCAGGTTCCCGGTTTTGGAGTTAGAGCCGGATTTTTCTCTAGGATAAGTAGTTCCTTTGGAAACTTGAATTCGAGGTGTTAACGCCCCAAAATCACCAAACGGGGTTCGATTAGCACGAAACTTAACACACACGACCGCCTAGGCACGAGAGACTTGTGGGAGAAGACGGGATTGGAACCGGGTTCCCGGTTTGGGAGTTCGAGCCGGATTTCGGTCTGGGCAAACTAGTTCCTTTAGAAATTTGAATTCGAGGTGTTGACGCCCCAAAATTGCCAAACGGCGTCGGTGTGGCTCAAAACTTTGCACACACGACCGCCTAGGCACGAGAGACTTGTGAGAGAAGATGAGGCTTGAATCGGGTTCCCGGTTTAGGAGTTAGAGCCGGGTTTCGATCTAGGCAAACTAGTTCCTCAATAAATTTGAATTCGAGGTGTTGACGCCCCAAAATCACCAAAAGGCATCGGTTTGGCACGAAACTTGGCACACTCGACTGCCTAGGCACGAGAAACTTGCAGGAGAAGACGGGACTTCAATCGATTTCCCGGTTTGGAAGTTAGAGCTGGATTTCACTTCAAGCAAACTAGTTCCTTAAGAAATTGAATTCGAGTTGTTGACGCCACAAAATCACCAAACGGGGTCAGATTGGCACAAAACTTGGCACACACGACCGCCTAGGCACGAGAGATTTGTGGGAGAAGACGGGGCTCAAATCGGGTTCCTCGTTTGGGAGTTAGAGCCGGATTTCAGTCTGGGCAAAAGTAGTTCCTTAAAAAATTTGAAATCGAGGTGTTGATGCTCCAAAATCACCAAACGGCATCGATTTGGTACGAAACTTGGCACACACGACCACCTAAACACGAGAGACTTGTGGGAGAAGACGGGGCACCAATTGGGTTCCCGGTTTGGGAGTTAGGGCCAGATTTCACTCTAGGCAAACTAGTTCCTTAAGAAACTTGAATTCGAGGTGTTGACGCCCCAAAATCACCAAACGGGGTTGGATTAGCACGAAACCCTGCACACATGACCGCCTAGGCACGTGAGACTTGTGGGAGAAGACGGGGCACGAATCGGGTTCCCGTTTGGGAGTTAGAGCCGGATTTCAGTCTAAGCAAAAGTAGTTCCTTAAGAAATTTGAATTCGAGGTGTTGACGCCCCAAAATCACCAAACGGCGTCGGTTTGGAACGAAACTTGGCACTTACGACCGCCTAGGCACAAGAGACCTGTGGGAGAAGACGGGACGCCAATCGGGTTCCTGGTTTGGGAGTTAAAGCCTGATTGCGGTCTAGGCAAACTAGTTCTTTAAGAAATTTGAATTCGAGGTGTTGACGCCCCAAAATCGTCAAACGGCGTTGGTGTCGCACGAAACTTAGCACACACGATTGCCTAGGCACGAGAGATTTGTGGGAGAAGATGCGAATCGGGTTCTCGGTTTGGGAGTTAGAGCCGGATGTCGGTCTAGGCAAACTTGTTCCTTAAGAAATTTGAATTCAAGATGTTCATGCCCCAAAATCACGAAACGGGGTCGGATTAGAATGAAACTTGGCACACACGACCGCCTAGGCACGAGAGACTTATGGGAGAAGACGGGGCTCGAATTGGGTTCCTTCTTTGAGAGTTAAAGCCGAGTTTCGAACTAGGCAAACTAGGTCCTTAAGAAACTTGAATTCGAGGTGTTGACGCCCCAAAATCACAAAACGGCATCGGTTTAGCACGAAACTTGGCACACACGACCGCCTAGGCACGAGAGACTTGTGAGAAACGACGAGACTACAATCAGGTTCCCGGTTTGGGAGTTAGAGCCAAATTTCACTTTACGCAAACTAGTTCCTTGGGAAACTTGAATTCAAAGTGTTAACGACCCAAAATCACCAAACGGTGTCTGATTGGCACGAACTTGGCACAAACGACCGCCTAGGCACGAGAGACTTATGA
This sequence comes from Camellia sinensis, assembly GCF_004153795.1. Lineage (NCBI taxonomy): Eukaryota > Viridiplantae > Streptophyta > Magnoliopsida > Ericales > Theaceae > Camellia > Camellia sinensis. The sequence continues at coordinate 124,509 of NW_021026031.1, forward strand.
GAGAAGACAGGGCTCAAATCGGGTTCCTGATTTTGGAGTTTGAGCCGAATTCTGGTCTAGGCAAACTAGTTCCTTAAAGAAATTTGAATTCGAGGTGTTGAGGCACCAAAATCACCGAACGACGTCGGTTTGGAATGAATCTTGACACACATGACCGCCTAGGCACGGGAGACTTATGGGAGAAGACGGGACTCCAATTTGGTTCCCGGTTTAGGAGTTAGTGCCGAATTTCACTCAAGCAAACTAGTTTCGTAAGAAACTTGAATTCAAGGTGTTGATGCCCCAAAATCACCAAACGGCGTCGGTTTGGCACGAAACTTGGCACACACGACCGTCTAGGCACGAGAAACTTGTGGGAAAAAACGGTACTCCAATCGTGTTCCCGGTTTGGGAGTTAGAGATGAATTTCACTCTAGGCAAACTAGTTGGGACTCCAACCGGGTTCCCAGTTTGGGAGTTAGAGCCAGATTTCACTATAGGCAAACTAGTTCCTTAATAAATTTGAATTCGAGGTATTGATACCCCAAAATCACCAAACGGGGATTGATTGGCACGAAACCTGGCACACACGACCGCCTAGGCACAAGGGACTTGTAGGAGAAGACGGGGCTCGAATCGGGTTCCCGATTTGGGAGTTATAACCGAATTTCGGTCTAGACAAGCTAGTCTCTTAAGAAATTTAAATTTGAGGTGTTGACACCCCAAAATCGCCAAACAGCGTTGGTTTGGCACGAAACATGGCACACACAACCGCCTAGGCACGAGAGACTCGTGGGAGAAGACGGGGCTCGAATCGAGCGCCCGGTTTGGGAGTTAGACCCAAATTTCACTCTAGGCGAACTAGTTCGTTAAGAAACTCGAATTCGTGGTGTTGACGCCCAAAAATCAGCAAACCGGGTTGGATTAGCACGAAACTTGGCGCACACGACCGCCTAGGCACGAGAGACTTGTGGGAGAAGATAGGACTCCAACCAGGTTCCCGGTTTGGGAGTTAGAGTCGGATTTCGGTCTAGGCAAACTTGTTCCTTAAGAAATTTGAATTCGAGGTGTTGACACTCCAAAATCATCAAACAGCGTCGGTTTGGCACGAAACTTGGCACACACGACCGCCTAGGCATAAAAGATTTGTGGGAGAAGACGAGACTCCAATCGGATTCCCGGTTTGGGAGTCAGAGCCAGATTTCACTAAAGGCAAAACTAGTTCTTTAAGAAATTTGAATTCGAGGAGGTGACGACACAAAATCATCAAACGGCGTCGGTTTTGGACAAAACTTGGCACACACGACCGCCTAGGCACGAGAGACTTGTGGGAGAAGACGGGACTCCAATCGGGTTTCCGGTTTTGGAAGTTAGAGCCGGATTTCAATCTAGGCAAACTAGTTCCTTAAGAAACTTGAATTCAAGGTGTTGACTCCCCAAAATTACCAAACGGCGTCGGTTTGGCACGAAACTTGGCACACACGACCGCCTAGGCATGAGAAACTTGTGGGAGATGACGGGACTCCAATCGGGTTCCCGATTTGGGAGTTAGAGCCAGATTTTACTCTAGACAAACTAATTCCTTAAGAAACTTGAATTCGAGGTGTTGACGCCCCAAAATCACCGAACGGGGTTGGATTAGCACGAAACTTGGCACACATGACCGCCTAGGAACGAGAGAGTTGTGGGAGAAGACGGGGCTCAAATCGGGTTCCCGGTTTCGAAGTTAAAGCCGGATGTCGCTCTAGGCAAACTAGTTCCTTAAGAAATTTGAATTCGATGTGTTGATGCATGGGGCTCGAATCGGGTTCCCGGTTTGGGAGTTAGAGCCGGATATCGGTCTAGGCAAACTTGTTCCTTAAGAAATTTGAATTCGAGATGTTCATGCCCCAAAATCACGAAACGGGGTCGGATTAGCATGAAACATGGCACACACGACCGCCTAGGCACGGGAGACTTATGGGAGAAGACGGGGCTTGAATCAGATTCCCGGTTTGGGAGTTACAGCCGGATGCCGGTCTAGGCAAACTAGTTCCTTAAGAAATTTGAATTCGATGTGTTGATTCCCCAAAATTACTAAACGGCGTCGGTTTGGCACGAAACTTGGCACACAACTGCCTAGGCAGGAGAGAGTTGTGGGAGAAGACGGAACTCCAATCGGGTTTCCGGTTTGGGAGTTAGAGTCGGATTTCTCTCTAGGCAAACGAGTTCCTTAAGAAATTTAACTTCGAGGTGTTGACGCCCCAAAATCACCAAACGACATCGGTTTGGAATGAAACTTGGCACACACGACCGCCTAGGCATGAGAAACTTGTGGGAAAAGACGGGACTCCAATCGCGTTACCGGTTTGGGAGTCAGAGTCAAAGCCAGATTTCACTCTAGGCAAACTAGTTCCTTAGAAAACTTGAATTCGAGGTGTTGACGCCCCAAAATCACCAAACGGGGTCGGATTAGCACAAAACTTAGCACACACGACCGCCTAGGCACGAGAGACTTGTGGGAGAAGATGGGGCTCGAATCGGGTTCCCGATTTCGGAGTTAGAGCCGGATTTCGGTCTAGGCAAACTAGTTCTTTAAGAAATTTGAATTCGAGGTATTGACTCCCCAAAATAACCAAACGGCATTGGTTTCGCACAAAACTTGGCACACATGACCGCCTAGGCACGAGAGACTTGTGGCAGAAGACGGGACTCCAACCAACTTCCCGATTTGGGAGTTAAAGTCGAATTTCACTCTAGGCAAACTAGTTCCTTAAAAAATTTGAATTCGAGGTGTTAACGCCCCAAAATCACCAAACAGCGTCGGTTTGGCACGAAACTTGGCACACACGACCGCCAAGGCACGAGAGACTTGTGGGAGAAGACAGGACTCCAACCAGGTTCTTGATTTGGGAGTTAGTGCTGGATTTCACTCTTGGCAAACTAGTTTCTTAAGAAACTTGAATCCGAGGTGTCAAGGCCCCAAAATCACCAAACGGGGTCGAATTGGCACGAAACTTGGCACAGCGACCACCTAAGCAGGAGAGACTTGTGGGAGAAGATGACGCTCGAATCTGATTCCCGGTTTGGGAGTTAGAGTCAGATTCTCGTCTAGGCAAACTAGTTCCTTAAGAAATTTGAATTTGAGGTGTTGATGACACAAAATCACCAAACGACGTCGGTTTGGGACGAAACTTGGCACACACGACTGCCTAGGCACGAGAGACTTGTGGGAGAAGATGGGACTCCAATCGGGTTTCCGGTTTGGGAGTTAGAGTCGGATTTCAATCTAGGCAAACTAGTTCCTTAAGAAACTTGAATTCGAGTTGTTGACGCCCCTAAATCACCAAACGGCGTCGGTTTGGCATGAAACTGGGCACACACGACCGCCTAGGCACGAGAAACTTGTGGGAGACGACGGGACTCCAATCGGGTTTCCGATTTGGGAGTTAGAGCAGGATTTTGCTCTAGGCAAACTAGTTCTTTAAGAAATTTCAATTCGAGATGTTGACGCCCCAAAATTACCAAACTGGGTTGGACTTGCACGAAACTTGGCACGCATGACTGCCTAAGCACAAGAGAGTTGTGGGAGAAGACGGGGCTCGAATCGGGTTCTCAATTTGGAAGTTAGAGCGGATGCCGGTCTTGGCAAACTAGTTCCTTAAGAAATTTGAATTCGATGTGCTGTTATCCCGAAATCATCAAACGATGTCGGTTTGGCCCGAAACTTGGCACACACGACCGCCTAGGCATGAGAGACTTGTGGGAGAAGACGGGGCTCGAGTCGGGTTCCCGGTTTCGCAGATAGAGCCGGATGCCGGTCTAGGCAAACTAGTTCCTTAAGAAATTTGAATTCGATGTGTTGATTCTCCAAAATCACCAAACAGCGTCAGTTTGGCACGAAACTTGGCACACACGACCACCTGGGCACGAGAGACTTGTGGGAGAAGACGGGACTCCAATCGGGTTCCCGGTTTGGGAGTTAGATCTGGATTTCTCTCTAGGCAAACGACTTCCTTAAGAAATTTAAATTTGAGGTGTTGACGCCCCAAAATCACAAAACGGCGTCGGTTTTGAACGAAACTTGGCACACACGACCGCCTAGGCACGAGAAACTTGGGAGAGAAGATGGGACTCCAATCGGGTTCCTGGTTTGGGATTCAGAGCTAGATTTCACTCTAGGCAAAGTAGTTCCTTAAAAAACTTCAATTCGAGGTGTTGACGGCCCAAAATCACCGAACGGGGTCAGATTAGCACGAAACTTGGCACACACAATCGCCTAAGCATGAAAAACTTGTGGGAGAAGATGGGGCTCGAATCGGGTTCCCGATTTCGGAGTTCGAGCCAAATTTCATTCTAGGCAAACTAGTTCCTTAAGAAATTTGAATTCAAGGTGTTGACTTCCCAAAATCACTAAACGGCGTCGGTTTGGCACAAAACTTGGCACGCTCGACCGCCTAGGCACGAGAGACCTGTGGCAGAAGACGGGATTCCAACCAAGTTCCCGGTTTGAGAGTTAGGGTCGAATTTCACTCTAGGCAAACTAGTTCCTTAAGAAATTTGAATTCGTGGTGTTGACGCCCCAAAATCACCAAACGGCGTCGGTTTGGCAAGAAACTCAGCACACACGACCGCGTAGCCACGAGAGACTTGTGGGAGAAGACAGGACTCCAACCAGGTTCCCGGTTTGAGAGTTAGAGCCTGATTTCACTCTAGGCAAACTAATTTCTTAAGAAACTTGAATTCGAGGTATTGACGCCCCAAAATTGCCAAAAGGCATCGGTTTGGCACAAAACTTGGCACACACGACTACCTTGGCATGAGAGACTTTTGGGAGACGACGGGGTTCGAATCGGGTTCCTGGTTTGGGAGTTAGAGCTGTATTTCAGTCTAGGCAAACTAGTTCCTTAAGAAATTTGAATTCGAGGCGTTGACGCCCTAAAATCACCAAAAGGCGTCGGTTTGGCACGAAACTTGGCACACATGACCGCCTAAGCACAACAGACTTGTGGAAGAAGATGAGACTCCAATCGGGTTCCCGGTTTGAGAGTTAGAGCCGGATTTCACTCTAGGCAAACTAGTTCCTAAGAAACTTGAATTCGAGGTGTTGACGCCCCAAAATCAGCAAACGGCGTCTGTTTGGCACGAAACTTGGCACACACAACCACCTAGGCACGAGAAACTTGTAGGAGAATATGAGACTCCAATCGGGTTCCCGGTTGGGGAGTTAGAGCCGGATTTCACTTTAGGCAAACTAGTCCCTTAAGAAACTTGAATTCAAGTTGTTGACGGCACAAAATCACCAAACCGGGTCGGATTAGCACGAAATTTGGACACATGACCGCCTAGGCATGAGAGACTTTTGGGAGAAGACAGGACTCCAATTGGGTTCCCCGTTTGGGAGTTAGAGCTAGATTTCACTCTAGGCAAACTAGTTCCTTAGGAAACTTGAATTCGAGGTGTTAACGCCCCAAAATAACCAAACAAGGTCGGATTGGCACGAAACTAGGCACACACGACCGCCTAGGCATGAGAGACTAGTCGGAGAAGACTGGGCCCGAATCGGGTTCTCGGTTTGGGTGTTAGAGCTTGACTCTGGTCTAGGCAAACAAGTTCCTTAAGAAATTTGAATTCGATGTGTTGATGACACAAAATCACCGAACGACGACGTTTTGGGACGACACTTGGCACACACGACCGCCTAGGCACGAGAGACTTGTGGGAGAAGACGAGACTCCAATCGGGTTCCCGGTTTGGGAGTTAGAGTCGGATAGGCAAACTAGTTTCTTAAGAAACTTGAATTCGTGGTGTTGATGCCCCAAAATCACTAAACGGCGTTGGTTTGACATGAAACCAGGCACACACAACCGTCTAGGAACATAGAAACATGTGGGAGAAGACGGGACTCCAATCAGGTTTCCGGCTTGGGAGTTAGAGCCGGATTTCACTCTTGGCAAACTAGTTCCTTAAGAAATTTGAATTCCAGGTGTTGACGCCCCAAAATCACGAAACGCCGTCGGTTTGGAATGAAACTTGGCACACACGACCGCCTAGGCACGAGAAACTTGTGGGAGAAGACGGGACTCCAATCGTGTTCCCGGTTTGGGAGTTAGAGCCAGATTTCACTCTAGGTAAGCTTGTTCCTTTGGAAACATGAATTCGAGGTGTTGACACTCCAAAATCACCAAACAGGGTCAGATTAGCACGAAACTTAGCACACAGGACCGCCTTGGCACGAGAGACTTATGACAGAAAACGGGGCTCGAATAAGGTTGCCGGATTTCGGTTGAGGCAAAATAGTTCCTTAAGAACTGGATTTCGGTCGAGGCAAAACAGTTCCTTAAGAAATTTGAATTCGAGATGTCGATGCCCCAAAATCACCATACGGGGTCGGATTGGCACGAAACTTGGCACACACGACCGCGGAGGCACGAGTGACTTATGGGAGAAAACGGGGCTCGAATTAGGTTCCCGGTTTGGGAGTTAGAGACGGATTTCGCTCTAGGCAAACTAGTTCCCTAAGAAATTTAAATTCGAGGTGTTGACGCCCCAAAATCGCCAAACGGCGTCGGTTTGGAACGAAACTTGGCACTTACAACCGCCTAGGCACAAGAGACCTGTGGGAGAAGACGGGACGCCAATCGGGTTCCTAGTTTGGGCGTTAGAGCCTGATTGCGGTCTAGGCAAACTAGTTCTTTAAGAAATTTGAATTCGAGGTGTTGACGCCCCAAAATCGCCAAACGGCGATGGTTTCACATGAAACTTAGCACACACAATCACCTAGGCACGAGAGATTTGTGGGAGAAGATAGGGCTCGAATCGGGTTCCCGATTTGGGAGATAGAGTCGGATATCGGTCTAGGCAAACTTATTCCTTAAGAAATTTGAATTCGAGATGTTATGCCCCAAAATCACGAAACGGGGTCAGATTAGTATGAGACCTGGCACACACGACCGCCTAGGCACGAGAGACTTGCGGGAGAAGACGGGGCTCAAATCGGGTTCCTGGTTTGGGAGTTAGAGCCAAGTTTTGGACTAAGCAAACTAGTTGCTTAAGAAATTTGAATTCAAGGTGTTGACGCCCCAAAATCACCAAACGGCGTCGGTTTGGCACGAAACATGGCACACACGACCACCTAGGCACGAGAGACTTGTGAGAGAAGACGGGACTACAATCAGGTTCCCGGTTTGGGAGTTAGAGCCGGATTTCACTCTAGGCAAACTAGTTCCTTAAGAAACTTGAATTCGAGGTGTTAACGACCCAAAATCTCCAAACGGGTCGGATTGGCACGAAACTTGGCACAAACGACCACCTAGGCACGAGAGACTTATGGGAGAAGACGGTGCTCGAATCGGGTTCCCGATTTGAGAGTTAGAGGCGGATTCTGGTCTAGGCAAACGAGTTCCTTAAGAAATTTGATTTCGAGGTGTTGATACCCCAAAATCACCAACAGCGTCAGTTTGGGATAAATCTTGACACAAATGACCGCCTAGGCACGAGAAACTTGTGGGAGAAAACGGGACTCCAATTTGGTTCCTGGTTTGGGAGTTAGAGCCGGATTTCACTCTGGGAAAACTAATTTCTTAAGAAACTTGAATTCGAGGTGTTGACGCTCCAAAATCACCAAACGGCGTTGGTTTGGCACGAAACTTGGCACACACGACTGTCTAGGCACATAGAAACATGTGGGAGAAGATGGGACTCCAATCGGGTTCTCAGTTTGGGAGTTAGAGCCGGATTTCGCTCTTGACAAACTAGGTCCTTAAGAAATTTGAATTCGAGATGTTGACGCCCCAAAATCACCTAACGCCGTCGGTTTGGAACGAAACTTGGCACACACGACCGCCTAGGCACGTGAAACATGTGGGAGAAGACGGAACTCCAATCGTGTTCCCGGTTTGGGAGTTAGAGCCAGATTTCACTCTAGGCAAACTTGTTTCTTTAGAAACATGAATTCGAGGTGTTGACGCCCCAAAATCACCAAACAGGGTCGGATTAGCACGAAACTTGTCACACATGACCGCCTTTGCACCAGAGACTTGTGGGAGAAGACGGGGCTCGAATCGGGTTCCCGGTTTGGGGCTTAGGGCCAGATTTCGGTCGAGGCAAAATAGTTCCTTAAGAAATTTGAATTCGAGATGTCGATGCCCCAAAATCACCAAACGGGGTCGGATTGGCACGAAACTTGGCACACAAGGCATGAGTGACTTGTGGGAGAAGACGGGGCTCGAATCGGGTTCCCGGTTTCGGAGTTAGAGCCGGATGCCGGTCTAGGCAAACTAGTTCCCTAAGAAATTTGAATTTGAGGTGTTGATGGCCTAAAATCGCGAAACGGTGTCGGTTTGGCACAAAACTTGGCTCACACGACCGCCTAAGCACAAGAGACTTGTGGGAGAAGACGGGACTCCAATCGGGTTCTCGGTTTGGGAGTTAGAGCCGGATTTCACTCTACGCAAACTAGTTTCTTAAAAAATTTGAATTCGAGGTGTTGACGCCCCAAAATAACCAAATGGCGTCGGTTTTGCACGAAACTTGGCATACACGACCGTCTAGGCACGAGAGACTTGTGGGAGAAGACAGGACTCCAACCAGGTTCCCGGTTTGAGAGTTAGAGCCGAATTTCACTCTAGGCAAACTAGTTTCTTAAGAAACTTGAATTCGAGGTATTGAAGCCCCAAAATTGCAAAAAGGCGTCGGTTTGGCACAAAACTTGGCACACACGACTGCCTTGGCACGAGAGACTTGTCGGAGACGACAGGGCTCGAATCGGGTTCCTGGTTTGAGAGTTAGAGCCGGATTTTGGTCTAGGCAAACTAGTTCCTTAAGAAATTTGAATTCGAGGTGTTGACGCCTCAAAATCACCAAAAGGTGTCGGTTTGGCACGAAACTTGGCACACACGACCGCCTAAGCACGATAGACTTGTGGAAGAAGACGGGACTCCAATCGTGTTCCCGGTTTGGGAGTTAGAGCCAGATTTCACTCTAGGCAATCTAGTTCTTTAAAAAACTTGAATTCGAGGTGTTGACACCCCAAAATCAGCAAACACCATCTGTTTGGCATGAAACTTGGCACACACGACCACCTAGGCACGAGAAACTTGTAGGAGAAGACGGGACTCCAATCAAGTTCCCGGTTGGAGAGTTAGAGCCGAATTTCACTCTAGGCAAACTAGTTCCTTAAGAAACTTGAATTCGAGTTGTTAACGGCACAAAATCACCAAACAGGGTTGGATTAGCACAAAATTTGGACACACAACCGCCTAGGCACGAGAGACTTATGGGAGAAGACGGGACTCCAATCGGGTTCCCGGTTTGGGAGTTAGAGCCGGATTTCACTCTAGGAAAACTAGTTCCTTAAGAAACTTGAATTCGAGGTGTTGACGCCTTAAAATCACCAAATGGCGTCGGTTTGGAACGAAACTTGGGACACACGACTGCCTAGGCACGAGAAACTTGCGGGAGAAGACAGGACTCCAATCAGGTTCCTGTTTTGGGAGTTAGAGCCGGATTTTGCTCCAGGAAAACTAGTTCCTTAAGAAACTTGAATTCGAGATGTTGACACCCCAAAATCACGAAATGGGGTCGGCTTAGGACGAAACTTGGCACACACGACCGCCTAGGCACGAGAGACTTGTGGGAGAAGATGGGGCTCAAATCGGGTTCTCGGTTTGGGAGTTAGAGCCAGATTTCGGTCTAGGCAAACTAGTTTCCTCAAGAAATTTGAATTCGAGGTATTGACGCCCCAAAATTGCCAAAAGCCGTCGGTTTCGCACGAAACTTGGCACACACGACCGCCGAGGCACGAGAGACTTGTGCGAGACGATGGGCCTCGAATCGGGTTCCTGGTTTGGGAGTTAGAGCTAGATTTCGATCTAGGGAAACTAGTTCCTTAAGAAATTTGAATTCGAGGTGTTGACGCCCTAAAATCACCAAACGGCGTCGGTTTGGCACGAAACTTGGCACACACGACAGCCTTGGCACGAGAGACTTGTGGGAGAATCTGGGACTCCAATCGGGTTCCCGGTTTGGGAATTAGAGTCGGATTTCACTCTAGGCAAACTAATTTCTTTAGAAACTTGAATTCGAGGTGTTGACATCCTAAAATCAGCAAACGGCATCTGTTTGGCATGAAACTTGGCACACACGACCGCCTAGGCACGAGAAACTTGTAAGAGAAGACGGGACTCCAATCGATTTCCCGGTTTGGGAGTTAGAGCCAGATTTCTCTCAAGGCAAACTAGTTCCTTAAGAAACTTGAATACGAGTTGTTGACGCCACAAAATCACCAAACGGGGTCGGATTGGCACAAAACTTGGCACACACGACCGCTTAGGCACGAGAGACTTGTGGGAGAAAACGGGGCTAGAATCGGGTTCCCGGTTTGGGCCTTAGAGTCGGATTTCGGTTTAGGCAAACTAGTTCCTTAAGAAATTTGAATTCGAGTTGTTGACACTCCAAATGGCACGAAACTTGGCACACACGACCACCTAGGCATGAGAGACTTGTGGGAGAAGACGAAACTCCAATTGGGTTCCCGCTTTGGGACTTCGAGTCGGATTTCACTCTAGGCAAACTAGTTCCTTAAGAAACTTGAATTCGAGGTGTTGACGCCTGTCCCAAACACCTCGGGAGTGTCCAAGGTAAGTTGCGGAAACTTACGGAACTAGTACGGGACTCTCGGTTTGAGAACTAAATCAAAAAATGCTCTTTTTTAACACTTACGCTCGAAAATAAGCCGTCGGGGGCTGAAATCATGTAACAGTCTGAAATCATGTAACAGTCATGAGAAGGCCCGGGGAACATGTGAAACACCCCGAGAGGGACCAATGTAAGTTGTGAAAACTTACGGAACTAGCACGGGACTCATGGTTTGAAAACTAAGTCCGAAACAGCACTTTTCTCGCACCTAAGCTTGAAAATAGTCCATCGGGGGGCCAAAATCGTGTAACAGTCAAAAGAAGGTCCGGGGAACACCTCAAACACCTAGGGAGGGACCAACGTGAGTTGTGGAAACTTACGGAACTCGCATGGGACTCTCGGTTTGAAAACTAAGTCAAAAAATGAACTTCCTAAACACTTAAGAGGGCCAAAAAATCCTGTAACCGTCCCGAGAAGGCCTGTGGAACACCTCCAACACCTCGGGAGAAACCAATGTAAGTTATGGAAACTTACAGAACTAGCGCGGGACTTCCGATTTGAAAACTAGGTCGAAAATTGTACTTTTTTCACACTTAAGCTTGAAAATAGGCTTGGCGGGCCGAAATCGTGAAACAATCACGAGAAGGCCCGTGGAACAACTCGAACATCTCAGGAGGGACCAATTTAATTTGTGAAAACTTAACGAACAAGCACGGGACTATTGATTTGAAAACTAGGTCGGAAAACAAATTTTTCTAACACTTAAGCTTGGAAGTAGGCCATCGGGGGGCCAAAATCATGTAACAGTCGCAAGAAGGGCCGGGAACACCTCAAACACCTAGGGAGTGACCAATGCGAGTTGTGAAAACTAGCACGGGACTCTCGGTTTGAGAACTAAATCAAAAAATGTATTTTTTTCACACTTAAGCTCGAAAATAAGCCGCCGGGGGCCAAAATCATGTAACAGTCACGAGAAGGCCTGGGAAACACGTCAAACACCCCGGGAGGGACCAATGTAAGTTGTGAAAACTTACAGAACTAGCACGGGACTCCCGGTTTGAAAACTAAATCCGAAATGGCACTTTTCTCACACCTAAGCTTGAAAATAGTCCATCAGGGCGCCAAAATCGTGTGAAAGTCAAGAGAAGGTCCGGGGAACACCTTAAATACCTAGGGAGGGACCAACGTGAGTTGTGTAAGCTTACGGAACTCGCATGGGACTCCCGGTTTGAAAACTAAGTTAAAAAATGTACTTTCTAAACACTTAAGTTTGAAAAATAGGCCATCGAGGGGCCGAGAAATCCTGTAACAGTCCCGAGAAGGCCCGTGGAACACCGACAACACCTCAGGAGAAACCATTGTAAGTTATGGAAACTTACGGAACTAGCGCGGTGCTTCCGGTTTGAAAACTAGGTCGAAAAGGTACTTTTTTCACACTTAAGCTTGAAAATAAGCCTCGGCGGGCCGAAATTGTGTAACAATACGAGAAGGCCCGGGGAACACCTCGAACATCTCAAGAGGCACCAATTTGAGTTGTGAAAACTTAATGAACAGGTGTTAAAATTACTGATGTATTATTATTGATTGATGTAGTACAAGATTGATGTTATTACAAGATTGATATTTGTTCTGTTACAATGGATTGATTATATAGATGTAGGTTAGGTGGTGGTAGGTCTAACACTTAAGCTTGGAAGTAGGCCATCGGGGGGCCAAAATCATGTAACAGTCGCAAGAAAGGTCGGGAACACCTCAAATGCCTCAGGAGTGACCAACGCGAGTTGTGAAAACTTACGGAACTAACACAAGACTCCCGGTTTGAAAACTAAGTTGGAAAGAGACGCTTTTTCCATACTAAGCTTGGAAATAGGACACTGCGAGGGCCAAAACCGTGTAACAGTCAGGAGAAGTACCAGGAAATGCCCTAAACACCTCGAGAGGGTCCAAGGTAGGTTGCGGAGACTTACAGAACTAGCACGAGACTCTCGGTTTGAGAACTAAATCAAAAAATGCACTTTTTTCACACTTAAGCGTGAAAATAAGCCGTCGGGGCCAAAATCGTGTAACAGTCACGAGAAGGCCCGGGGAACACGTGAAACACCCCGGGAGGGACCAATGTAAGTTGTGAAAACTTACAGAACTAGCACGGGACTCCTGGTTTGAAAACTAAGTCCGAAATGACATTTTTCTCGCACCTAAGCTTGAAAATAGTCCATCGGGGGGCCAAAATCGTGTGAAAGTCAAAAGAAGGTCTAGGGACAACCTCAAACACCGAGGGAGGGACCAACGTGAGTTGTGGAAACTTACGAAAGTCGCATGGGACTCCTGGTTTGAAAACTAAGTCAAAAAATGCACTTCCTAAACACTTAAGTCTTAAAATAGGCCATCGAGGCCCCCCAAAATCCTGTAACAGTCCCGAGAAGGCTCGTGGAACACCTCCAATATCCCGAGAGAAATCAATGTAAGTTGTGGAAACTTAGGGAACTAGCGCGGGACTACCGGTTTGAAAACTAGGTCGGAAAAGGTACTCATTTCAGACTTAAGCTTGAGAATAGGCCTCGGCGGGCCGAAGTCGTGTAACAATCACGAAAAGGCCCGGGAACACATCGAACATCTCAGGAGGAACCAACGTGAGTTGTGGAAGCTTACGGAACTCGCATGGGACTCCCGGTTTGAAAACTAAGTTAAAAAATGCACTTTCTAAACACTTAAGTTTGAAAAATAGGCCATCGGGGGGCCGAAAAATCCTGTAACAATCCCGAGAAGGCCCGTGGAACACCAACAACACCTCAGGAGAAACCATTGTAAGTTATGGAAACTTACGAAACTAGCGTGGTGCTTCCGGTTTGAAAACTAGGTCGAAAAGGTACTTTTTTCACACTTAAGCTTGAAAATAAGCCTCGGCGGGCCGAAATCGTGTAACAATCGCGAGAAGGCCCGGGGAACACCTCGAACATCACAAGAGGCACCAATTTGAGTTGTGAAAACTTAATGAATAGGCACGGGACTCCCGATTTGAAAACTAGGTCGGAAAACACACTTTTTTAACACTTAAGCATGAAAGGAGGCCATCGGGGGGCCAAAATCATGTAACAGTGGCAAGAAGGGCCGGGAACACTTCAAACACCTCGGGAGTGACCAACGGGAGTTGTGAAAACTTACGGCACTACCACGGGACACTTGGTTTGAAAACTAAGTTGGAAAGAGACACTTTTTCCACACTTAAGCTTGGAAATAGGACACCGCGGTGGAGGGGGCCAAAACCGTGTAACAGTCATGAGAAGGACTGGGAAAAGCCTAAACATCTCGGGAGGGTCCAAGGTAAGTTGCGGAGACTTACGGAACTAGCACGGGACTCTCGGTTTGAGAATTAAATAAAAAAATGCACTTTTTTCACACTTAAGCACGAAAATAAGCCGTCGGAGGCCAAAACTGTGTAACAGTCACGAGAAGGCCCGGGGAACAAGTCAAACACCTCAGGAGGGACCAATGTAAGTTGTGAAAACTTACGGAACTAGCACGGAACTCCCGGTTTGAAAACTAAGTCCGAAACGGCACTTTTCTCACACCTAAGCGTGAAAATAGTCCATCGCGGGGCCAAAATCGTGTGACAGTCAAGAGAAGGTCTGGGGAACACCTCAAACACCTAGGAAGGGACCAACGAGAGTCGTGGAAACTTACGAAACTCGGATGGACTCCCAGTTTGAAAACTAAGTCAAAAAATGCATTTTCTAAACACTTGAGTCTGAAAATAGGCCGTCGGGGCCCCCCCAAAATCCTGTAACAATCCCGAGAAGGCCTGTGGAACACCTCCAACACCCCGGGAGAAACCAATGTAAGTTGTGAAAACTTACAGAACTAGCGCGGGACTTCCGGTTTGAAAACTAGGTCGGAAAAGGCAGTCATTTCACACTTAAGCTTGAGAATAGGTCTCGGCGGGCCGAAGTTGTGTAACAATCATGAGAAGGCCGGGGAACACCTCGAACATTTCAGGAGGGATCAATTTGAGTTGTGAAAACTTAACGAACAGGCACGGGACTCCCGATTTGAAAACTAGGTCGGAAAATACATTTTTCTAACACTTAATCTTGGAAGTAGGCTATTGGGGGGCCAAAATCATGTAACAGTAGCAAGAAGGGCCGTAAACACCTCAAACACCTCGGAAGTGACTAACGCGAGTTGTGAAAACTTACGGCACTAGCACGGGACTCCTGGTTTGAAAACTAAGTTGGAAAGAGACACTTTTTTCACACTTAAGCTTGGAAATAGGACACCGGGGAGGAGGGGGGCCAAAACCGTGTAACAGTCACGAGAAGGACCAGAAAATGCCCCAAACACCTCGGGAGGGTCCAAGGTAAGTTGTGGAGACTTACGGAATGAGCACGAGACTCTCGGTTTGAGAATTAAATCAAAAAATGCATTTTTTTCACACTTAAGCGCAAAAATAAGCCATCAAGGGCCAAAATCGTGTAACAGTCACGAGAAGGCCCAGGAAACACGTCAAACACCCCGGGAGGGACCAATGTAAGTTGCGAAAACTTACAGAACTAGCACGGGACTCCCGGTTTGAAAACTAAGTCCGAAACGGCACTTTTCTCGCACCTAAGCTTGAAAATAGTCCATCGGGGGGCCAAAATCGTGTGACAGTTAAGAGAAGGTCCGGGGAACACCTCAAACACCTAGGGAGGTACCAACGTGAGTCGTGGAAACTTACGGAACTCGCATGGGACTTCTGATTTGAAAACTAAGTCAAAAAATGAACTTCCTAAACACTTAAGTCTGAAAATAGGCCATCGGGGGACCGCCAAAATTTTGTAACAGTCCCGAGAAGGCCCGTGAAACACCTCTAACACCCCGGGAGAAACCAATGTAAGTTGTGCAAACTTACGGAACTAGCGCGGGACTTCCGGTTTGAAAACTAGGTCGGAAAAGGTACTCATTTCACCTTTAAGCTTGAGAATAGGGAACAGCGGGCCGAAGTTGTGTAACAATCACGAGAAGGCCCAGGGAACACCGCGAACATCTCAGGAGGGACCAATTTGTGTTGTGAAATCTTATAGAATAGGCACGGGACTCCCGATTTGAAAACTAGGTCGGAAAATACATTTTTCTAACACTTAAGCTTGGAAGTAGGCCATCGGGGGGCCAAAATCATTTAAAAGTGGCAAGAAGGGCCGGGAACACCTCAAACACCTCGGGAGTGACCAACATGAGTTGTGAAAACTTACGGCACTAGCACGGGACTCCCGGTTTGAAAACCAAGTTGGAAAGAGACACTTTTTCCTCACTTAAGCTTGGAAATAGGACATCGGGTGGGGCCAAAATCGTGTAACTGTCACGAGAAGGACCGGGAAATGCCTCAAACACCTCTGGAGGGTCCAAGGTAAGTTGCGGAGACATACGGAACTAGCACGGGACTCTCGGTATGGGAACTAAATAAAAAAATGCACTTTTTTCACACTTAAGCGCGAAAATAAGTCGTCGGGGGACAAAATCGTGTAACAGTCATGAGAAGGCCTGGGAAACACGTCAAACACCCCAGGTGGGACCAATGTAAGTTGTGAAAACTTACGGAACTAGCACGGGACTCCCGGTTTGAAAACTAAGTCCAAAACGGCACTTTTCTCGCAACTAAGCTTGAAAATAGTCCATCGTGGGGCCAAAATCATGTGAAAGTCAAGAGAAGGTTCGGAGAACACCTCAAACACCTAGGGAGGGACCAACGTGAGTTGTGAAAACTAACGGAACTCACATGGTGCTCCCGGTTTGAAAACTAGGTCAGAAAATACACTTTTCAAACACATAAGCTTGGAAGTACGCCATGGGGGGCCAAAATCATGAAACAGTGGCAAGAAGGGCCGGGAACACCTCAAACACCTGGGGAGTGACCAACAGGAGTTGTGAAAACTTACGGCACTAGCACGGGACTCCCGGTTTGAAAACTAAGTTGAAAAGAGACACTTTTTTCCACACTTAAGCTTGAAAATAGGACACCGGGTGGGGCCAAAACCGTCTAATAGTCACAAGAAGGATTGGCAAATGCCCCAAACATCTACGGAGGGTCCAAAATAAGCCGTTGGGGGCCAAAATCGTGTAACAGTCACGAGAAGGCCCGGGGAACACGTCAAACACGTCGGGAGGGACCATTGCAAGTTGTGAAAACTTACGGAACTAGCACGGGACTCCCGGTTTGAAAACTAAGTCCGAAACGGCACTTTTCTCGCACCTAAGCCTGAAAATAGTCCATCGCGAGGCCAAAATCGTGTGACAGTCAAGAGAAGGTCCGGGGAACACCTCAAACACCTAGGGAGGGAGCAACGTGAGTTGTGGAAACTCACAGAACTTGCACGGGACTCCTGGTTTGAAAACTAAGTTAAAAAATACACTTCTTAAACATTTAAGTCAGAAAATAGGCCATCAGAGCCCCCTCAAAATCCTGAAACAGTCTCGAGAAGGCCCGTGGAACACCTCCAACACCCCGGGAGAAACAAATGTAAGTTGTGGACACTTACAGAACTAGCGCAGGACTTCCGGTTTGAAAACTAGGTCAGAAAAGGTACTCGTTTCACACTTAAGCTTGAGAATAGGCCTTGGCAGGCCAAAGTCGTGTAACAATCACGAGAAGGCCCGAGGAACACCTCAAACATCTCAGGAGGGACCAATTTGAGTTGTGAAAACTTAACGAACAGGCACGAGACTCGCGATTTGAAAACTAGGTCGGAAAATATACTTTTCTAACACTTAAGCTTGGAAGTAGGCCATCGGGGGGCCAAAATTATGTAACAGTGTCAAGAAGGGCTGGGAACACCTGAAACACCTCGGGAGTGACCAACGCGAGTTGTGAAAACTTACGGCAGTAGCACGAGACTCCCGGTTTGAAAACTAAGTTGGAAAGAGACACTTTTTCCACACTTAAGATTGGAAATAGGACACCGGGTGGGTCCAAAATCGTGTACCAGTCACGAGAAGGATTGGGAAATGCCCCAAACACCTCGGGAGGGTCCAAGTTAAGTTTCGGAGACTTACGGAACAAGCACGGGACTCTTGGTTTGAGAATTAAATAAAAAAATGTACTTTTTTCACACTTAAGCGCGAAAATAAGCCGTCGGGGGCCAAAATCGTGTAACAGTGATGAGAAGGCCCAGGGAACACGTCAAACACCCCGGGAGGGACCAATGTAAGTTGTGAAAACTTACAGAACTAGCACGGGACTCCTGGTTTGAAAACTAAGTCCGAAACGGCACTTTTCTCGCACGTAAGCTTGAAAATAATCCATCGGGGGGCCAAAATCCTGTGAAAGTCGAGAGAAGGTCCGGGGAACACCTCAAACACCTAGGGAGGGACCAACGTGAGTTGTGAAAACTAACGGAACTCGCATGGTGCTCCCCGTTTGAATACTAGGTCAGATAATACACTTTTCAAACACTTAAGCTTGGAAATATGCCATCCGGGGGCCAAAATCATGTAACAGTGGCAAGAAGGGCCGGGAACACCTTAAACACCTTGGTAGTGACCAACGCGAGTTGTGAAAACTTATGACAATAGCACGGGACTACCGGTGTGAAAACTAATTTGGAAAGAGACACTTTTCCACACTTAAACATGGAAATAGGACACCGGGAGGGGGGGGCCAAAACCGTGTAACAGTCCCGAGAAAGACTAGGAAATGCCCCAAACACCTCGGGAGGGTCCAAGGTAAGTTGCGGAGACTTACGGAACTAGCACGGGACTCTCGGTTTGAGAACTAAATAAAAAAATACACTTTTTTCACACTTAAGCGCGAAAATAAGCCGTCGGGGGCCAAAATCGTATAACAGTGACGAAAAGGCCCGGGGAACACGTCAAACACCCCGGGAGGGACCAATGTAAGTTATGAAAACTTACGGAACTAGCACGAGACTCCCGGTTGGAAAACTAAGTCCGAAACAACATTTTTCTCGCACCAAAGCTTGAAAATAGTCTATCGGGGGGCCAAAATCTTGTGACAGTCAAGAGAAGGTCCGGAGAATATCTCAAACACCTAAGGAAGGGACCAACGTGAGTTGTGGAAACTTACGGAACTCGCATGGGACTGTCGGTTTGAAAACTAAGTCGGAAAATATACTTTTTTAACACTTAAGCTTGGAAGGAGGCCATCGGGGGGCCAAAATCATGTAACAGTGGCAAGAAGGGCCGGGAACAACTCAAACACCCCGGGAGTGACCAACGCGAGTTGTGAAAACTTACGGCACTAGCACGGGACTCCTGGTTTGAAAACTAAGTTGGAAAGAGACACTTTTTCCACACTTAAGCTTGGAAATAGGACACCGGGTGGGGCCAAAACCGTGTAACAATCACGAGAATGACCGGGAAATGCCCCAAACACCTCGGGAGGGTCCAAGGTAAGTTGCGGAGACTTACGGAACTAGCACGGGACTCTCGGTTTGAGAACTAAATCAAAAAATGCACTTTTTTCACATTTAAGTGCGAAAATAAGCCGTCGAGGGCCAAAATCGTGTAACAGTCACGAGAAGGCCCGGGGAACAAGTCAAAACCCCGGGAGGGACCAATGTAAGTTGTGAAAACTTACGGAACTAGCACGGGACTCCCGATTTGAAAACTAAGTCCGAAACGGCACTTTTCTCGCACCTAAGCGTGAAAATAGTCCATCGAGGGGCCAAAATCGTGTGACAGTCAAGAGAAGGTCCGGGGAACACCTCAAACACCTAGAAAGGGACCAACGTGAGTCGAGGAATCTTACGGAACTCGGATGGACTCCCATTTTGAAAACTAAGTCAAAAAATGCATTTCCTAAACACTTAAGTCTGAAAATAGGCCATCGGGGTTCCCCCAAAATCCTGTAACAGTCCCGAGAAGGCCCGTGGAACACCTTTAACACCCTGGGAGAAACCAAAGTTGGTTGTGGAAATTTACGGAACTAGCGCAGGACTTCCAGTTTGAAAACTAGGTCGGAAAAGATACTCATTTCACACTTAAGCTTGAGAATAGGCCTCGGCGGGCTGAAGTCGTGTAACAATCACAAAAAGGCCCGGGGAACACCTTGAACATCTCAGGAGGGACCAATTTGAGTTGTGGAAACTTAACGATCAGGCACGGGACTCCCGATTTGAAAACTAGGTCGGAAAATATACTTTTCTAACACAAGCTTGGAAGTAGGCCATCGGGGGGCCAAAATCATGTAATAGTGGCAGGAAGGGCCGGGAACACCTCAAACAACTCGGGAGTGACCAACGCGAGTTGTGAAAACTTACGGCACTAGCACGGGACTCCTGGTTTGAAAACTAAGTTGGAAAGATACACTTTTTCCACACTTAAGCTTGGAAATAGGACACCGGGTTGGGCCAAAACCGTGTAACAGTCACGAGAAGGACCGGGAAATGCCCCAAACACCTCGGGAGGGTCCAAGGTAAGTCACGGAGACTTACGGAACAAGCACGGGACTCTCGGTTCGAGAACTAAATCAAAAAATGTACTTTTTTCACACTTAAGCGCGAAAATAAGCCGTCGAGGGCCAAAATCGGGTAACAGTCACGAGAAGGCCCGGGGAACACGTCAAAAACCCCGGGAGGGACCAATGTAACTTGTGAAAACTTATAGAACTAGCACGAGACTCCCGGTTTGAAAACTAAGTCCGAAACGGCTCTTTTCTCGCACGTAAGCTTGAAAATAGTCCATCGGGGGGCCAAAATCGTGTGAAAGTCGAGAGAAGGTCTGGGGAACACCTCAAACACCTAGGGAGGGACCAACGTGAGTTGTGAAAACTAACGGAACTCGCATGGTGCTCCAGGTTTGAAAACTAGGTCAGAAAATACACTTTTCAAACACTTAAGCTTGGAAATAGGCCATCCGGGAGCCAAAATCATGTAACAGTGGCAAGAAGGGCCGAGAACACCTCAAACACCTTGGGAGTGACCAACACGAGTTATGAAAACTTACGGCACTAGAACAGGACTCCTGCTTTGAAAACTAACTTGGAAAAAGACACTTTTTCCACTCTTAAACTTGGAAATAGGACACCGGGAGAGGGTGGCAAAACCGTGTAACAACCACGAGAAGGACCGGAAAATGCCCCAAACACCTCGGGAGGGTCCAAGGTAAGTTGCGGAGACTTACGGAACTAGCACAGGACTCTCGGTTTGAGAACTAAATCAAAAAATGCACTTTTTTTCACATTTAAGTGCGAAAATAAGCCATCGGGGGCCAAAATCGTGTAACAGTCACGAGAAGGCCCGGGGAACACGTCAAACACCCCGGCAGGGACCAATGTAAGTTGTGAAAACTTACGGAAGCAGCACAAGACTCCCGGTTTGAAAACTAAGTCCGAAACGGCACTTTTCTCGCACCTAAGCATGAAAATAGTCCATCGGGGGGCCAAAATCGTGTGAAAGTCAAGAGAAGGTCCGGAGAACACCTCAAACACCTACCAACGTGAGTTGTGAAAACTAACGGAACTCGCATGGTGCTCCCGGTTTGAACACTAGGTCAGAAAATACACATATCAAACACTTAAGCTTGGAAATGGGTCATCAGGGGACCAAAATCATGTAACAGTGGCAAGAAGGGCCGTGAATACCTCAAACACCTTGGGAGTGACCAACGCGAGTTGTGAAAATTTACGGCACTAGCACGGGACTCCCGCTTTGAAAACTAAGTTGGAAAGAGACACTTTTTTCACACTTAAACTTGGAAATAGGACATCGGGGGGGGGGGAAACCGTGTAACAGTCACGAGAAGGACCGGGAAATGCCCCAAACACCTCGGGAGAGTCCAAGGTAAGTTGCGGAGACTTACGGAACTAGCACGGGACTCTCGGTTTGAGAACTAAATCAAGAACCGCACTTTTTTCACACTAAAGCGCGAAAATAAGCCATCAGGGGCCAAAATCGTGTAACATTCACGAGAAGGCCCGGGGAACACGTCAAACACCCCGCGAGGGACCAATGCAAGTTGTGAAAACTTACGAAACTAGCACGGGACTCCTGGTTTGAAAACTAAGTCCGAAACGGCACTTTTCTTGCACCTAAGCGTGAAAATAGTCCATCTGGGGGCCAAAATCATGTGACAGTCAAGAGAAGGTCTGGGGAACACCTCAAACACCTAGGAAGGGACCAACGAGAGTCGTGGAAACTTACGGAACTCGGATGGACTCTCAGTTTGAAAACTAAGTCAAAAAATGCATTTTCTAAACACTTAAGTCTGAAAATAGGCCATCGAGGCCCCTCCAAAATGCTGTAACAGTCCCGAGATGGCCCGTGGAACACCTCCAACACCCCGGGAGAAACCAATGTAAGTTGTGAAAACTGACGAAACTAGCGCAGGACTTCCGGTTTGAAAACTAGGTCGGAAAAGGTACTCATTTCACACTTAAGCTTGAGAATAGGCCTCGGCGGACCGAAGTTGTGTAATAATCACGAGAAGGCCGGGGAACACCTCGAACATTTCAGGAGGGATCAATTTGAGTTGTGAAAACTTAACGAATAGGCACGGGACCCCCGATTTGAAAACTAGGTCGGAAAATATACTTTTTTAACACTTAAGCTTGGAAGGAGGCCATCGGGGGGCCAAAATCATATAACAGTGGCAAGAAGGGCTGGGAACACCTCAAACACCTCGGGAGTGACCAACGCGAGTTGTGAGAACTTACGGCACTAGCATGCGACTCTCGATTTGAAAACTAAGTTGGAAAGAGACACTTTTTCCACACTTAAGCTTGGAAATAGGACACTAGATGGGATCAAAACCGTGTAGCAGTCACGAGAAGGACCGGGAAATGCCCCAAACACCTCCAGAGGGTCCAAGGTAAGTTGCGGAGACTTACGGAACAAGCACGGGACTCTCGGTTTGAGAACTAAATCAAAAAATGCACTTTTTTCACATTTAAGTGCGAAAATAAGCCGTCGGGGGCCAAAATCGTGTAACAGTCACGAGAAGGCCAGGGGAACACGTCAAGCACCTAGGGAGGGACCAACGTGAGTTGTGAAAACTAACGGAACTCACATGGTGCTCCAGGTTTGAAAACTAGGTCGGAAAATACACTTTTCAAACACTTAAGCTTGGAAATCGGCCATCCGGGGTCCAAAATCATGTAATAGTGGCAAGAAGGGCCGAGAACACCTCAAATACCTTGGGAGTGACCAACGCGAGTTGTGAAAACTTACGGCAGTAGCACGGCACTCCCGGTTTGAAAACTAAGTTGAAAAGAGACATTTTTTCCACATTTAAACTTGGAAATAGGACACCGGGGGAGGGGGGCAAAACCGTGTAACAGTCACAAGATGGTCCGGGAAACGCCCCAAACACCTCAGGAGGGTCCAACGTAAGTTGCGGAGACTTATGGAACTAGCACGGGACTCTCGGTTTGAGAAATAAATCAAAAAATGCACTTTTGTCACACTTAAGCGCGAAAATAAGCCGTCGGAGGCCAAAATCGTGTAACAGTCACGAGAAGGCCCGGGGAACACGTCAAACACCCCGGCAGTGACCAATGTAAGTTGTGAAAACTTACGGAAGCAGCACAGGACTCCCGGTTTGAAAACTAAGTCCGAAACGGCACTTTTCTCGCACCTAAGCTTGAAAATAGTCCATCGGGGGGCCAAAATCATGTGAAAGTCAAGAGAAGGTCCGGAGAACACCTCAAACAACTACCAACGTGAGTTGTGAAAACTAACGGAACTCGCATGGGGCTCCCGGTTTGAAAACTAGGTCATAAAATACACTTTTCAAACACTTAAGCCTGGAAGTGGGTCATCAGGGGGCCAAAATCATGTAACAGTGGCAAGAAGGGCTGGGAACACCTCAAACACCTTGGGAGTGACCAACGCGAGTTGTGAAAACTTACAGCACTAGCACGGGACTACCGGTGTAAAAACTAAGTTGGAAAGAGACACTTTTTCCATACTTAAACTTGGAAATAGGACACCGGGGGGGGCCAAAACCGTGTAACAGTCACGAGAAAGACCGGGAAATGCCCCAAACACCTTGGGAGGGTCCAAGGTAAGTTGCGGTGACTTACGGAACTAGCACGGGACTCTCGATTTGAGAACTAAATCAAAAAATGCACTTTTTCCACACTTAAGCGCGAAAATAAGCCGTCGGGGGCCAAAATCGTGTAACATTCACGAGAAGGCCCGGGGAACACGTCAAACACCCTGCGAGGGACCAATGTAAGTTGTGAAAACTTGCGAAACTAGCACGGGACTCCCGGTTTGAAAACTAACTCTGAAACAACACTTTTCTCGCACAAAAGCTTGAAAATAGTCCATCGTGGGGCCAAAATCGTGTGACAGTCAAGAGAAGGCCTGGAGAATACCTCAAACATCTAAGGAAGGGACCAACATGAGTTGTGGAAACTTACGGAACTCGCATGGGACTCTCGGTTTGAAAACTAAGTAAAAAAATGCACTTCCTAAACACTTAAGTTTGAAAATAGGCCATCGGCGACCCCTCAAAATCCTGTAACAGTCCCGAGAAGGCCCGTGGAACACCTCCAACACCCCGAGAGAAACCAATGTAAGTTGTGGAAACTTACGGAACTAGCACGGGACTTCCAGTTTGAAAACTTGGTCGAAAAAGGTACTCATTTCACACTTAAGCTTGAGAATAGACCTCGGCGAGCCAAAGTCGTGTAACAATCACAAGAAGGCCCGGGGAACACCTCGAACATCTCAGAAGGGACCAATTTCAGCTGTGAAAACTTAACGAACAGGCACGGGACTCCCGATTTGAAAACTAAGAGACACTTTTTCCACTCTTAAGCTTGGAAATAGGACACCGGGTGAGACCAAAACCGTGTAACAATCACGAGAATGACCGGGAAATGCCCCAAATACCTCGGGAGGGTCCAAGGTAAGTTGTGGAGACTTACGGAACTAGCACGGGACTCTCGGTTTGAGAACTAAATCAAAAAATGTACTTTTTTCACATTTAATTGCGAAAATAAGCCGTCGGGGGCCAAAATCGTGTAACAGTCACGAGACGGCCAGGGGAACAAGTTAAACACCCTGGGAGGGACCAATGTAAGTTGTGAAAACTTACAGAACTAGCACAGGATTCCCGGTTTGAAAACTAAGTTTGAAACAGCACTTTTCTCGCACCTAAGCGTGAAAATAGTCCATCGGGGGGCCAAAATCGTGTAGCAGTCAAGAGAAGGTGCGGGGAACACCTTAAACACCTAGGAAGGGACCAACGTGAGTCGTGGAAACTTACGAAACTCGGATGGAGTCCCAGTTTGAAAACTAAGTCAAAAAATGCATTTTCTAAACACTTAAGTCTGAAAATAGGCCATCGGGGCCCCCCAAAAATGCTGTAACAGTCCCGAGAAGGCCTGTGGAACACTCCAACACCCCGAGATAAACCAATGTAAGTTGTGGAAACTTACGGAACTAGCACGGGACTTTCGGTTTGAAAACTGGGTCGGAAAATGTACTTATTTCACACTTAAGCTTGAGAATAGGCCTCGGCGGGCCGAAGTCGTGTAACAATCACGAGAAGGCCCGGGGAACATCTCGAACATCTCAGGATGGACCAATTTGAGTTGTGAAAACTTAACGAACAGGCACGGGATCCCTGATTTGAAAACTAGGTCGGAAAATATACTTTTCTAACACTTAAGCTTGGAAGTAGGCCATCGGGGGGCCAAAATCACGTAACAGTGGCAAGAAGGGCCGGGAACACCTCAAACACCTCGGGAGTGACCAACGCGAGTTGTGAAAACTTACGGCACTAGCACGGGACTCCTGGTTTGAAAACTAAGTTGGAAAGAGACACTTTTTCCACACTTAAGCTTGGAAATAGGACATCGGGTGGGGCCAAAATCGTGTCACAGTCACGAGAAGGACCGAGAAATGCCCTAAACACCTCGGGAGGGTCCAAGGTAAGTTGCGGAGACTTACGGAACTAGCACGGGACTCTCGGTTTGAGAACTAAATCAAAAGATGCACTTTTTTCACATTTAAGCGCGAAAATAAGCCGTCGGGGGGCCAAAATGGTGTAACAGTGACGAGAAGGCCTGGGGAACACGTCAAACACCCCGGGAGGGACCAATGTAAGTTGCGAAAACTTACGGAACTAGCACGGGACTCCCGGTTTGAAAACTAAGTCCGAAACGGCACTTTTCTCGCACCTAAGTTTGAAAATAGTCCATCGGGGGGCCAAAATCGTGTAAAAGTCGAGAGAAGGTACGGAGAACACATCAAACACCTAGGGAGGGACCAACGTGAGTTGTGAAAACTAACGGAACTCGCATGGTGCTCCAGGTTTGAAAACTAGGTCAGATAACACACTTTTCAAACACTTAAGTTTGGAAATAGGCCATCCGGGGGCCAAAATCATGTAACAGTGGCAAGAAGGGCCGGGAACACCTCAAACACCTTGGGAGTGACCAACGCGAGTCGTGAAAACTTACGGCAGTAGCACGGGACTACCAGTGTGAAAACTAAGTTGGAAAGAGACACTTTTTCCACACTTAAACTTGGAAATAGTACACTGGAGGGGGCCAAAACCGTGTAACAGTCACGAGAAAGACCGAAAAATGTCCCAAACACCTCGGGAGGGTCCAAGGTAAGTTGCGGAGACTTACGGAACTAGCACGTGACTCTCGGTTTGAGAACTAAATAAAAAAATGCACTTTTTTTACATTTAAGTGCGAAAATAAGCCGTCGGGGGCCAAAACCGTGTAACAGTCACGAGAAGCCCTAGGGAACAAGTCAAACACCTCGGGAGGGACTAATGTAAGTTGTGAAAAATTACGGAACTAGCACGGGACTCCCGGTTTGAAAACCAAGTCCGAAACGGCACTTTTCTCGCACCTAAGCGTAAAAATAGTCCATCGAGGGGCCAAAATTGTGTGACAGTCAAGAGAAGGTCTGGGGAACACCTCAAATAGCTAGGAAGGGACCAACGAGAGTCGTGGAAACTTACGGAACTCGGATGGACTCCCGGTTTGAAAACTAAGTCAAAAAATGCATTTTCTAAACACTCAAGTCTGAAAATAGGCCATCGCGGCCCCCCAAAATCCTGTAACAGTCCCGGCAAGGCCCGTGGAACACCTCCAACACCCCGGAAGAAACCAATGTAAGTTGTGAAAACTTACGGAACTAGCGCGGGAATTCCGGTTTAAAAACTGGGTCGGAAAAGGTACTCATTTCACACTTAAGCTTGAGAATAGGCCTCGGCGGGCCGAAGTCGTGTAACAATCACGAGAAGGCCGGGGAACACCTTGAACATTTTAGGAGGGATCAATTTGAGTTGTGAAAACTTAACGAACAGGCACAGGACTCCCGACTTGAAAACTAGGTCGGAAAATACATTTTTCTAACACTTAAGCTTGAAAGTAGGCCATTGGGCGGCCAAAATCATGTAACAGTGCCAAGAAGGGCCGGGAACACCTCAAACACCTCGGGAGTGACCAACGCGAGTTGTGAAAACTTATGGCACTAGCACGGGACTCCTGGTTTGAAAACTAAGTTGGAAAGAGACACTTTTTCCACACTTAAGCTTGGAAATAGGACACCGGGGGGAAGGGGGGGCCAAAACCGTGTAACTGTCATGAGAAGGACCGGGAAATGCCCCAAACACCTCGGGAGGGTCCAAGGGAAGTTGTGGAGACTTACGGAACGAGCACGGGACTCTCGGTTTGAGAACTAAATAAAAAAATGCACTTTTTCACACTTAAGCGCGAAAATAAACCATCGGGGGCCAAAATCGTGTAACAGTCACGAGAAGGCCCAGGGAACACGTCAAACACCCCGGGAGGGACCAATGTAACTTGTGAAAACTTACGGAACTAGCACGGGACTCCCGGTTTGAAAACTAAGTCCGAAACGGTACTTTTCTCGCACCTAAGCTTGAAAATAGTCCATCGGGGAGCCAAAATCGTGTGACAGTCAAGAGAAGGTCCCGGGAACACCTCAAACACCTAGGGAGGTACCAACGTGAGTCGTGGAAACTTACGGAACTCGCATGGGACTCGCGATTTGAAAACTAAGTCAAAAAATGAACTTCCTAAACACTTAAGTCTGAAAATAGGCCATCGGGGACCGCCAAAATTCTTTAACAGTCCCGAGATGGCCCGTGGAACACCTCCAACACCCCGGGAGAAACCAATGTTAACGCAAACTTACGGAACTAGCGCGGGACTTCCGGTTTAAAAACTAGGTCGGAAAAGGTACTCATTTCACCCTTAAGCTTGAGAATAGGGCTCGAGGGGCCGAAGTCGTGTAACAATCACAAGAAGGCCCGGGGAACACCGCGAACATCTCAGGAGGGACCAATTTGTGTTGTGAAATCTTATCGAATAGGCACGGGACTCCCGATTTGAAAACTAGGTCGGAAAATACACTTTTCTAACACTTAAGCTTGGAAGTAGGCCATCGGGGGGCCAAAATCATTTAACAGTGGCTAGAAGGGCCGGGAACATCTCAAACACCTCGGGAGTGACCAACATGAGTTGTGAAAACTTACGGCACTAGCACGGGATTCCCGGTTTGAAAACTAAGTTGGAAAGAGACACTTTTTTCACATTTAAGCTTGGAAATAGCACGTCGGGTGGGGGGGCCAAAATCGTGTAACTGTCACGAGAAGGACCGGGAAATGCCTCAAACACCTTTGGAGGGTCTAAGGTAAGTTGCGGAGACTTACGGAACTAGCACGGGACTCTCGGTATGGGAACTAAATCAAAAAATGCACTTTTTTCACACTTAAGCGCGAAAATAAGCCCTCGGGGGGACAAAATCGTGTAACAATCACGAGAAGGCCCGAGGACAAAATCGTGCTCTCGGTTTGAAAACTAGGTCAGATAATACACTTTTCAAACACTTAAGCTTGGAAATAGGCAATCTGAGGGCCAAAATTATGTAACAGTGGCAAGAAGGGCCGGGAACACCTCAAACACCTTGGGAGTGACCAACGCGAGTTGTGAAAACTTACGGCACTAGCACGGGACTACCGGTGCGAAAACTAAGTTGGAAAGAGACATTTTTTCCACACTTTAACTTGGAAATAAGACACCGGGAGGGGGGGCCAAAACCGTGTAACAGTCCCGAGAAAGACCGGGAAATGCCCCAAACACCTCGGGAGGGTCCAAGGTAAGTTGCGGAGACTTACGGAACTAGCACGGGACTCTCGGTTTGAGAATTAAATCAAAAAATGCACTTTTTTCACACTTAAGCGCGAAAATATGCCGTCGGGGGCCAAAATCGTGTAGCATTGACGAGAAGGCCCGGGGAACACGTCAAACACCCCGGGAGGGACCAATGTAAGTTGTGAAAACTTACGGAACTAGCACGGGACTCCCGGTTTGAAAACTAAGTCCGAAACGGCACTTTTCTCGCACCTAAGCTTGAAAATAGTCCATCGAGGGGCCAAAATCGTGTGAAAGTCAAGAGAAGGTTCGGGGAACACCTCAAAAACCTAGGGAGGGACCAAGTGAGTTGTGAAAACTAAAGGAACTCGCATGGTGCTCCCGGTTTGAAAACTAGGTCAGAAAATACACTTTTCAAACACATAAGCTTGGAAGTACGCCATCGAGGGCCGAAATCATGAAACAGTGGCAAGGAGGGCCGAGAACACCTCAAACACCAGGGTAGTGACCAACGCGAGTTGTGAAAACTTATGGCAGTAGCACGGGACTCCCGGTTTGAAAACTAAGTTGGAAAGAGGCACTTTTTCCACACTTAAGCTTGGAAATAGGACATCGGGTGGGGCCAAAACCGTCTAACAGTCCCAAGAAGGATCGGCAAATGCCCCAAACATCTAGGGGGGGTCCAAAGTAAGTTGTGGAGACTTACGGAACTAGCACGAGACTCTCGGTTTGAGAACTAAATCAAAAAATGCACTTTTTTCACACTTAAGCGCGAAAATAAGCCGTCGGGGGCCAAAATCGTGTAACAGTCACGAGAAGGCCCGGGGAACACGTCAAACACCTCGAGAGGGACCATTGCAAGTTGTGAAAACTTACGGAACTAGCACGGGACTCCCGGTTTGAAAACTAAGTCCGAAACGGCACTTTTCTCGCACCTAAGCTTGAAAATAGTCCATCGGGGGGCCAAAATTGTGTGACAGTCAAGAGAAGGTTCGGGGAACACCTCAAACACCTAGGGAGGGAGCAACGTGAGTTGTCGAAACCCACGGAACTCGCACGGGACTCCTTGTTTGAAAACTAAGTCAAAAAATACACTTCCTAAACATTTAAGTCGGAAAATAGGCCATCGGCCCCCCCCAAAAATCCTGAAACAGTCCCGAGAAGGCCCGTGGAACACCTCCAACACCCCGGGAGAAACAAATGTAAGTTGTGCAAACTTACAGAACTAGCGTAGGACTTCCGGTTTGAAAACTAGGTCGGAAAAGGTACTCATTTCACACTTAAGCTTGAGAACAGGCCTCGGCGGGCCAAAGTCGTGTAACAATCACGAGAAGGCCCGAGGAACACCTCGAACATCTCAGGAGGAACCAATTTGAGTTGTGAAAACTTAACGAACAGGCACGAGACTCGCGATTTGAAAACTTGGTCGGAAAATATACTTTTCTAACACTTAAGCTTGGAAGTAGGCTATCGGGGGGCCAAAATCATGTAACAGTGGCAAGAAGGGCCGGGAACACCTCAAACACCTCGGGAGTGACCAACGCAAGTTGTGAAAACTTACGACACTAGCACGGGACTCCCGGTTTGAAAACTAAGTTGGAAACAGACACTTTTTCTACTCTTAAGCTTGGAAATAGGACACCGGGTGGAGCCAAAATCGTGTAACAGTCACGAGAAAGACCGGGAAATGCCCCAAACACTTCGGGATGGTCCAAGGTAAGTTGCGGAGACTTAC
Source organism: Camellia sinensis (assembly GCF_004153795.1). Classification (NCBI taxonomy): domain Eukaryota; kingdom Viridiplantae; phylum Streptophyta; class Magnoliopsida; order Ericales; family Theaceae; genus Camellia; species Camellia sinensis. Next base: position 154,919 of record NW_021026031.1, read on the forward strand.
GAAACAAGCACGGGACTCTCGGTTTGAGAATGAAATAAAAAAATGCACTTTTTTCACACTTAAGCGCGAAAATATGCCGTCGGGGGCCAAAATCGTGTAGCATTCACGAGAAGGCCCGGGGAACACGTCAAACACCCCGCGTGGGACCAATGTAAGTTGTGAAAACTTCCTGAACTAGCACGGGACTCCCGGTTTGAAAACTAACTCCGAAACAACACTTTTCTTGCACCAAAGCTTGAAAATAGTCTATCGGGGGGCCAAAATCATGTGAAAGTCGAGAGAAGGTCCGGGAAACACCTCAAACACCTAAGAAGGGACCAACGCGAGTTATGAAAACTAACGGAACTCGCAAGGTGCTCCCGGTTTGAAAACTAGGTCAGATAATACACTTTTCAAACACTTAAGCTTGGAAATAGGCCATCCGAGGACCAAAATCATGTAACAGTGGCAAGAAGGGCCGGGAACACCTCAAACACCTTGGGAGTGACCAACGCGAGTTGTGAAAACTTACGGCACTAGCACGGGACTACCGGTGCGAAAACTAAGTTGGAAAGAGACATTTTTTCCACACTTAAACTTGGAAATAGGACATCGGAAGGGGGGGCCAAAACCGTGTAACAGTCCCGAGAAAGACCGGGAAATGCCCCAAACACCTCGGAAGGGTCCAAGGTAAGTTGCAGAGACTTACGGAATTAGCACGGGACTTTCGGTTTGAGAATTAAATCAAAAAATGCACTTTTTTCACACTTAAGCGCGAAAATATGCCGTCGGGGGCCAAAATCGTGTAACATTCACGAGAAGGCCCGGGGAACACATCAAACACCCCGCGTGGGACCAATGTAAGTTGTGAAAACTTCCTGAACTAGCACGGGACTCCCGGTTTGAAAACTAACTCCGAAACAACACTTTTTTCGCACCAAAGCTTGAAAATAGTCTATCGGGGGGCCAAAATCGTGTGACAGTCAAGAGAAGATCCGGAGAATACCTCAAACACCTAAGGAAGGGACCAACATGAGTAGTGGAAACTTACGGAACTCGCATGGGACTGTCGGTTTGAAAACTAAGTCAAAAAATGCACTTCCTAAACACTTAAAGTCTGAAAATAGGCCATCGAGGGCACCCCAAAATCCTATAACAGTCCCGAGAAGGCCCGTGGAACACCTCCAACACCCCGGGAGAAACCAATGTAAATTGTGGAAACTTACGGAACTAGCGCGGGACTTCCGGTTTGAAAACTAGGTTGGAAAAGGTACTCATTTCACACTTAAGCTTGAAAATAGGGCTCGGCGAGCCGAAGCCGTGTAACAATCACGAGAAGGCCCGGGGAACACCTCGAACATCTCAGAAGGGACCAATTTGAGTTGTAAAAACTTAACGAACAGGCACGGGACTCCCGATTTGAAAACTAGGTCGGAAAATACACTTTTTTAACCCTTAAGCATGGAAGGAGGCCATCGGGGGGTCAAAATCATGTAACAGTGGCAAGAAGGGCCGGGAACAACTCAAACACCCCGGGAGTGACCAATCCGAGTTGTGAAAACTTATGGCACTAGCACGGGACACCCCGTTGGAAAACTAAGTTGGAAAGAGACACTTTTTTCACACTTAAGGTTGGAAATAGGACACCGGGTGGGGCTAAAACCGTGTAACAGTCACGAGAATGACCGGGAAATGCCCCAAACACCTCGGGAGGGTCCAAAGTAAGTTGCGGAGACTTACGGAACTAGCACGGGACTCTCGGTTTGAGAACTAAATCAAAAAATGCACTTTTTCACATTTAAGTGCGAAAATAAGCCGTCGGGGGCCAAAATCGTGTAACAGTCACGAGAAGGCCAGGGGGAACAAGTCAAACACCCCGGGAGGGACCAATGTAAGTTGTGAAAACTTACGGAACTAGCACGGGACTCCCGGTTTGAAAACTAAGTTCGAAACGGCACTTTTCTCGCACCTAAGCGTGAAAATAGTCCATCGGAGGGACCAAAATCGGGTGACAGTCAAGAGAAGGTCCGGGGGACACCTCAAACACCTAGGAAGGGACCAACGTGAGTCGAGGAATCTTACGAAACTCGGATAGACTCCCAGTTTGAAAACTAAGTCAAAAAATGCATTTCCTAAACACTTAAGTCGGAAAATAGGCCATCGGGGCCCCCCAAAAATCCTGTAACAGTACCGAGAATGCCCGTGGAACACCTTTAACACCCCGAAAGAAACCAAAATAAGTTGTGAAAATTTACGGAACTAGCGCAGGACTTCCGGTTTGAAAACTAGGTCGGAAAACATACTCATTTCACACTTAAGCTTGAGAATAGGCCTCGGCGGGCCGAAGTCGTGTAACAATCACGAGAAGGCCCGGGGAACACCTCGAACATCTCAGGAGGGACCAATTTGAGTTGTGGAAACTTAATGATCAGGCACGGGACCCCCGATTTGAAAACTAGGTCGGAAAATATACTTTTTCTAACACTTAAGCTTGGAAGTAGGCCATCGGGGGGCCAAAATCATGTAACAGTGGCAAGAAGGGCCGGGAACACCTCAAACATCTCGGGAGTGACCAACGCGAGTTGTGAAAACTTACGGCACTAGCACGGGACTCCCGATTTGAAAACTAAGTTGAAAAGATACACTTTTTCCACACTTAAGCTTGGAAATAGGACACTGGGTGGGGCCAAAACCGTGTAACAGTCACGAGAAGGACTGGGAAATGCCTCAAACACCTCGGGAGGGTCCAAGGTAAGTTGCGGAGACTTACGGAACTAGCACGGGACTCTCGGTTCGAGAACTAAATCAAAAAATGTACTTTTTCACACTTAAGCGCGCAAATAAGCCGTCGGGGGCCAAAATCGTGTAACAGTGTCGAGAAGGCCCGGGGAACACGTGAAAAACCCCGGGAGGGACCAATGTAAGTTGTGAAAACTTACAAAACTAGCACGGGACTCCCGGTTTGAAAACTAAGTCCGAAACGACACTTTTCTCGCACCTAACCTTGAAAATAGTCCATCGGGGGGCCAAAATCATGTGAAAGTCGAGAGAAGGTCCGGGGAACACCTCAAACACCTAGGGAGAGACCAACGTGAGTTGTGAAAACTAACGGAACTCGCATTGTGCTCCAGGTTTGAAAACTAGATCAGAAAATACACTTTTCAAACACTTAAGCTTGGAAATAGGCCATCCGGGGCCAAAATCATGTAACAGTGGCAAGAAGGGCCGGGAACACCTCGAACATCTTGGGAGTGACCAACGCGAGTTGTAAAAACTTACGGCACTAGCACGGGACTCCCACTTTGAAAACTAAGTTGGAAAGAGACTTTTTCCACACTTAAACTTGGAAATAGGACACCGGGAGAGTTGGGCAAAACCGTGTAACAGTCACGAGACGGACTGGGAAATGCCCCAAACACCTCGGGAGGGTCCAAGGTAAGTTGCGGAGACTTATAGAACAAGCACGGGATTCTCGGTTTGAGAAATAAATCAAAAAATGCACTTTTTTCACACTTAAGCGCGAAATAAGCCGTCAGTGGCCAAAATCGTGTAACAGTCACGAGAAGGCTCGGGGATCACGTCAAACACCCCGGGAGGGACCAATGTAAGTTGTGAAAACTTACGGAAGCAGCACAGGACTCCCGGTTTGAAAACTAAGTCCGAAACGACACTTTTCTCGCACGTAAGCTTGAAAATAGTCCATTGGGGGGCCAAAATCGTGTGAAAGTCGAGAGAAGGTCCGGAGAACACCTCAAACACCAACCAACGTGAGTTGTGAAAACTAACGGAACTCGCATGGTGCTCCCGGTTTGAAAACTAGGACAGAAAATACACTTTTCAAACACTTAAGCTTGGAAGTGGGTCATTAGGGGGCCAAAATCATGTAACAGTGGCAAGAAGGGCCGGGAACACGACAAACACCGTGGGGGTGACCAACGCGAGTTGTGAAAACTTACGGCACTAGCATGGGACTACCGGTGTGAAAACTAAGTTGCAAAGAGACACTTTTTCCACACTTAAACTTGGAAATAGGACACCCGGGGGGCCAAAACCGTGTAACAGTCACGAGAAAGACCGGGAAATGTCCCAAACACCTCGGGAGGGTCCAAGGTAAGTTGCGGAGACTTACGGAACTAGCACGGGACTCTCGGTTTGAGAACTAAATCAAAAAACGCACTTTTTTCACACTTAAGCGCGAAAATAAGCCGTCGGGGGCTAAAATCGTGTAACATTCACGAGAAGGCCCGGGGAACACGTCAAACACCCTGCGAGGGACCAATGTAAGTTGTGAAAACTTACGGAACTAGCACGGGACTCCCGGTTTGAAAACTAAGTCCGAAACGGCACTTTTCTCGCACCTAAGCGTGAAAATAGTCCATCGGGTGGCCAAAATCGTGTAACAGTCAAGGGAAGGTCTGGGGAACACCTCAAACACCTAGGAAGGGACCAACGTGAGTCGTGAAAACTTGCGGAACTTGGATGGACTCCCAGTTTGAAAACTAAGTCAAAAAATGCATTTTCTAAACACTTAAGTCTGAAAATAGGCCATCGGGGCCCCCCCAAAATCCTGTAACAGTCCCGAGAAGGCTCGTGGAACACCTCCAACACCCCGGGAGAAACCAATGTAAGTTGTGAAAACTTACGGAACTAGCGTGGGACTTCCGGTTTGAAAACTAGGTCGGAAAAGGTACTCATTTCACACTTAAGCTTGAGAATAGGCCTCGGCAGGCCAAAGTCGTGTAACAATCACGAGAAGGCCGGGGAACACCTCGAACATTTCAGGAGGGATCAATTTGAGTTGTGAAAACTTAACGAACAGGCACGGGACCCCCGATTTGAAAACTAGGTCGGAAAATATACTTTTCTAACACTTAAGCTTTGAAGTGGGCCATCGGGGGGCCAAAATCATGTAACAGTGGCAAGAAGGGCCGGGAACACCTCAAACACCTCGGGAGTGACCAACGCGAGTTGTGAAAACTTAAAGCACTAGCATGGGACTCCCGGTTTGAAAACTAAGTTGGAAATAGACACTTTTTTCACACTTAAACATGGAAATAGGACACCGGGGGAGGGGGGCAAAACCGTGTAGCAGTCACGAGAAGGATCGGGAAATGCCCCAAACACCTCAGGAGGGTCCAAGGTAAGTTGCGGAGACTTACGGAACTAGCACGGGACTCTCGGTTTGAGAAATAAATTAAAAAATGCACTTTTGTCACACTTAAGCGCGAAAATAAGCCGTCGGGGGCCAAAATCGTGTAACATTCACGAGAAGGCCCGGGGAACACCTCAAACACCCCGACAGGGACCAATGTAAGTTGTGAAAACTTACGGAAGCAGCACAGGACTCCTGGTTTGAAAACTAAGTCTGAAACGGCACTTTTCTCGCACCTAAGCATGAAAATAGTCCATTGGGGGGCCAAAATCGTGTGAAAGTCAAGAGAAGGTCCGGAGAACACCTCAAACACCTACCAACGTGAGTTGTGAAAACTAACGGAACTCGCATGGTGCTCCCGGTTTGAAAACTAGGTCAGAAAATACACTTTTCAAACAATTAAGCTTGGAAGTGGGTCATCAAGGGGCCAAAATCATTAACAGTGGCAAGAAGGGTCGGGAACACCTCAAACACCTTGGGAGTGACCAACGCGAGTTGTGAAAACTTACGGCACTAGCACGAGACTCCCAGTGTGAAAACTAAGTTGGAAAGAGACACTTTTTTCACACTTGAACTTGGAAATAGGACACCGGGGGGGGCCAAAACCGTGTAACAGTAATGAGAAAGACCGGGAAATGCCCCAAACACCTTGGGAGGGTCCAAGGTAAGTTGCGGAGACTTACGGAACTAGCACGGGACTCTCGGTTTGAGAACTAAATCAAAAAATGCACTTTTTTCACACTTAAGCGCGAAAATAAGCTGTCGGGGGCCAAAATCGTGTAACATTCACGAGAAGGCCTGGGGAACACGTCAAACACCCCGCGAGGGACCAATGTAAGTTGTGAAAACTTGCGGAACTAGCACGGGACTCCCGATTTGGAAACTAAGTCCGAAATCGCACTTTTCTCACACCTAAGCTTGAAAATAGTCCATCGGGGGGCCAAAATCGTGTGACAGTCAAGAGAAGGTTCGGGTAGCACCTCAAACACCTAGGAAGAGACCAACGTGAGTTGTGAAAACTTATGGAACTCGCATGGGACTTCCGGTTTGAAAACTAAGTTAAAAAATGCACTTCCTAAACACTTAAGTCTGAAAATAGGCGGGCCCCCCAAAATCCTGTAACAGTCTCGAGAAGGCCCGTGGAACACCTTCAACACCCCAGGAGAAACCAATGTATGTTGTGGAAACTTACGGAACTAGCATGGGACTTCCAGATTGAAAACTATGTCGGAAAAGGTACTTTTTTCACACTTAAGCTTGAGAATAGCCCTCGACAGGCCAAAATCGTGTAACAATCACGAGAAGGCCCATGGAACACCTCAAACATCTTAGGAGGGACCAATTTGAGTTGTGAAAACTTAACGAGCAGGCACGAAACTCGCGATTTGAAAACTAGGTCGGAAAATACACTTTTCTAACACTTAAGCTTGGAAATAGGCCATCGGGGGGCCAAAATCATGTAACAGTGGCAAGAAGGGCCGGGAACACCTCAAACACCTCGGGAGTGACCAACGCGAGTTGTGAAAACTTACGGCACTAGCACGAGACTCCCGGTTTGAAAACTAAGTTGGAAAGAGACTTTTTCCACACTTAACCTTGGAAATAGGACAATGGGGGGGCCAAAACCGTGTAAAAGTTACGAGGAGGAGTCCTATGCTAGTTTTGCGGGAGTTCTCGTGACTGTTACACGATTTTGGCCCCCGATAGCCCATTTTCAAGCTTAAGTGTTTGAAAAGTGCATTTTTTGACTTAGTTTTCAAGCCAGGAGTCTCATGCTAGTTCCGTAAGTTTTCACAATTTACATTGGTCCCTCTCGAGGTGTTTGAGGTGCTCCGCTAGGGTTCCCGTTATTGTTACACAATTTTGGCCCCTGATGGCTTATTTTCATGCTTAAGTGTGAAAAAAGTGCAATTTTTTACTTAGTTTTCAAGCGGGGAATCCCGTGCAAGTTCCGTAAATTTTCAAAACTTGTATTGGTCCCTCCCGAGGGGTTCAAGGTGTTCCTTGGGCCTTCTCGTGACTGTTACCCGATTTTGGACCCCGATGGCCTATTTTCAAGCTTAAGTGTGAAAAAAATGCTTTTTTGGACTTAGTTTTCAAATTGGGAGTCCCGTGCTATTTTTGTAAGTTTTCACAACTTACATTGGTCCCTCCCGAGGTGTTTGAGGTGTTCCCCGTGCCTTCTCGTGACTGTTACCCGATTTTGGCCCCCGATGGCATATTTTCAACCTTAAGTTCGAAAAAAGTGTATTTTTGACTTAGTTTTCAAACTGATAGTCCCGTGCTAGTTCCGTAAGTTTCCACAACTTACATTGGTCCCTACCGAGGTGCTTGAGGTGTTCCCCGGGCCTTTTCGTGACTGTTACACTATTTTGGCCGCCGAAGGCCTATTTTCAAACTTAAGTGTGAAAAAAGTGTCTTTTTCGACTTAGTCTTCAAACCGAGAGTCCTGTGCTAGTGCTGCAAGTTTCCACAACTTACATTGGCCCATTTTGAGGTGTTTGAGGTGTTCCGTGGGCCTTCTCGTGACTGTTACACAATTTTGGCTACCAATGGCCTATTTTAAAGATTAAGTGTGAAAAAAGTGCATTTTTTCACTTAGTTTTCAAACAGGGAGTCCCGTGTTAGTTTCGTAGAACATTGGTCCGTCCTGAGGTGTTAGAGGTGTTCCCCGGGCCTTCTTGTGACTGTTAATCGATTTTGGCCCCCCGACGATCTATTCTCAAGTTTAAGTGTGAAAAAATGACTTTTTCGACTTAGTTTTCAAACTGGGAGTTCCATGTTAGTTCTGTAAGTTTCCACAACTTACATTGGTCCGTCTCGAGGCGTTTGAGGTGTTGCTCGACCCTTCTCGTGACTGTTACACAATTTTAGCCCACGATGACCTATTTTCAGAAATGTGAAAAAAGTGCATTTTTTAACTTAGTTTTCAAACCGGGAGTCCCATACTAGTTCCGTAAGTTTCCACAACGGCCATTGTTCCCTCTCGAGGTGTTTGAGGTGTTCCTTGGGCCTTCTCGTGACTGTTACAAGATTTTGGCCGCCGACGGCCTATTTTCAAGCTTAAATGTGAAAAAAGTGCATTTTTTTACTTAGTTTTCAAACTGGGAGTCCCGTGCAGTTCCGTAAGTTTTCACAACTTAAATTGGTCCCTCCCGAGGTGTTTGAGGTGTTCCCCGGATATTCTCCCCGATCGACCCTTCTCGTGACTGTTACACAATTTTAGCCCACGATGACCTATTTTCAGGATTAAGGCCTCGTTTGGGAACAGGCTAATTTAGTAACTTTTTGGCTATTTGGCTAAAAAGGTAAGTAAAAAAAACTTGTATGCTTGGGATGACTTTTTGGCTAAGTACGAAAAGATATGCAAAAAGTAGAGAGAAAAGAGAATCTTTGACTTTTTGGTATGAGTTGTTGGCTTTTTGGCTAATTTAGTAACTTTTTGGCTAATTGGCTAAAAAAGTAAGTCCCCAAACGGGGCCTTAGAAAAGTGCATTTTTTAACTTAGTTTTCAAACCGGGAGTCCCATACTAGTTCCGTAAGTTTCCACAACGGCCATTGTTCCCTCTCGAGGTGTTTGAGGTGTTCCTTGGGCCTTCTCGTGACTGTTACAAGATTTTGGCCGCCGACGGCCTATTTTCAAGCTTAAATGTGAAAAAAGTGCATTTTTTTACTTAGTTTTCAAACTGGGAGTCCCGTGCAGTTCCGTAAGTTTTCACAACTTAAATTGGTCCCTCCCGAGGTGTTTGAGGTGTTCCCCGGATATTCTCCCCGATGGCCTATTTTCAAGCTTAAGTATGAAAAAGTGCCTTTTTCGACCTAGTTTTCAAACCAGGACTCCCGTGCTAATTCTGTAAGTTTCCACAACTTACATTGGTCCATCTCACGGTGTTTGGGGTGTTCCATGAGGGTTCTCATGACTGTTACACAATTTTGGCGCCCGATGGCCTATTTTCAACCTCAAGTGTGAAAAAGATGCATTTTTTGACTTAGTTTTCAAGCCTGGTGTCCCGTGCTAGTTCCGTAAATTTTCACAACTTACATTGGTCCCTCTCGAGGTGTTTGAGGTGTTCTGTTGGGGTTATCATGCTTCTCATGACTATTACCCAATTTTGGCCATCGATGGCATATTTTCAACCTTAAGTTTGAAAAAAGTGCATTTTTTTGACTTAGTTTTCAAACCGATAGTCCGTGCCAGTTCCGTAAGTTTTCACAACTTACATTGGTCCCTCCTAAGGAGGTTGAGGTGTTCCCCGGGCCTTCTCGTGACTGTTACACGAGTTTGCCCGCTGAAGGCCTATTTTCAAGCTTAAGTATGAAAAAAGTGTCTTTTTCGACTTAATCTTTAAACCAAGAGTCCCGTGCTAGTTTTCTAAGTTTCCACAACTTATATTGGTCTCTCTTGAGGTGTTTGAGGTGTTCCGCGGGTCTTCTCATGACTATTACACAATTTTGGCCGCCGATGGCCTATTTTAAAGATTAAGTGTGAAAAAAGTGTATTTTTTCACTTAGTTTTCAAACCGGGAGTCCCGTGCTAGTTCCGTAAGTTTTCACAATTTACATTGGTCTCTCCCGAGGTATTTGTGGTGTTCCCTAGGCCTTTTCGTGACTGTTAATCGATTTTCGCCCCCGACGGCCTATTTTCAAGCTTAGGTGTGAACAAAGTGTGTTTTTTGACTTAGTTTTCAAACCAGGAGTCCCATGTTAGTTCTGTAAGTTTCCACAACTTACATTGGTCTGTCTCAAGGTGTTTAAGGTGTTTCCCGAACTTTCTCGTCACTGTTACACAATTTTGGCCACCGATGGCCTATTTTCAAGCTTAAATGTGAAAAAAGTGCATATTTTTACCTAGTTTTCAAACCGGGAGTCCCGTGCTAGTTCCGTTAGTTTTCATAACTTACATTAGTTCCTCCCGAGGTGTTTGAAGTGTTCCCTGAGCCTTCTCATGATTGTTACACTATTTTGGCCACCGATGACCTATTTTCAAGCTTAAGTGTGAAAAAAGTGCCTTTTTCGACTTAGTTTTCAAACCGAGAGTCCTGTGCTAGTTGTATAAATTTCCATAAGTTACATTGGTCCCTCTCGAGGTGTTTTAGGTGTTCCCCAAGCCTTCTCGTGATTCTTATACAATTTTGGGCCGCGATGGCCTATTTTAATGCTTATGTGTGAAAAAAGTACCTTTTTCGACTTAGTTTTCAAATCGGGAGTCCCGTGCTAGTTCTGTAAGTTTCCACAACTCACATTGTTCCCTCTCAAGATGTTTGAGGTGTTCCCCAGGCCTTCTAGTGACTGTTACACAATTTTGGGCCCCGATGGAATATTCTCAAGTTTAAGTGTGAAAAAAATACATTTTTTGACTTAGTTTTCAAATTGGAAGTCCCGTGCTAGTTCCGTAAGTTTCTAAAACTTACATTGGTCACTCTGGAGGAGTTTGATGTGTACCCTGGGCCTTCTCGTGACTGTTACACAATTTTGGCCCCTGATGGCCTATTTTCAAGCTTAAGTGTGAACAAAATACATTTTTCAACTTAGTTTTCTAACCGGGAGTCTCGTGCTAGTACTGTAAGTTTCCACAACTTAATTGGTCCCTCTCTAAGTGTTTGAGGTTTTCCCTGGGCCTTCTCGTGACAGTTACACGATTTTGGCCCCAGATCGCCTATTTTAAACGTTAAGTGTGAAAAATGTGCATTTTTTGACTTAGTTTTCAAACCAGGAGTCTCGTGCCAGTTTCGTAAGTTTTCACAACTTGTATTGGTCCCTCCCGAGCGGTTTAAGGTGTTCCCCGGGAAGTCTCGTTTCTATTATCCGATTTTGGCCCCTGATTGCCAATTTTCACACTTAAATCTAAAAAAAAAAATAAAAAATGCCTCTTTTGACTTAGTTTTCAATCTGGGAGTCCCGTGCTAGTTCCGTATGTTTCCGCAAGTTACATTGGTCCCTCTCGAGGTGTTTGAGCTGTTCCCAGCCCTTCTCGTGACTGTTATACAATTTTGACACCGGATGTCTTATTTTCAAGCTTAAGTGTTAAAAAAATACATTTTTTAACATTGTTTTAAAACCGTGAGTCTCGTGCTAGTTTCGTAAGTTTTCATAACTTACATTGGTCTCTTCCAAAGTGTTTGATGTGTTCCCGGGGCCTTATCGTGACTATAACACGATTTTGGCCCCGATGGCCAATTCTCAAGCTTAAGTCTGAGAAAAGTGCTTTTTTAGACTTAGTTTTTAAACCGAGAGCCCCGTGTTAGTTCCATAAGTTTTCACAACTTACATTAGTCCCTTCCGAGGTGTTTGAGGAGTTCCCTGAACCTTCTTGTGACTGTTAAAGTGCTTTTTTAGACTTAGTTTTTAAACCGAGAGCCCCGTGTTAGTTCTATAAGTTTCCACAACTTACATTAGTCCCTCCCGAGGTGTTTGAGGTGTTCCCTGAACCTTCTTGTGACTGTTACTCGATTTTGGCCATTGATGGCCTATTTTCAACCTTAAGTGTGAAAAACATGCGCGTTTTGGTTTAGTTTTCAAACCGGGAGTCTCACGGCAGTTTCGTAAGTTTTCACAGCTTACATTGGTCCCTCCCCAGGTGTTTGAGGTGTTCCCTGGGTCTTCTTGTGACTGTTAATCGATTTCGTCGCCCGATGGCCTATTTTCAAAGTTAAGTGTGAAAAAAGTACCTTTTTCGACTCAGTTTTTAAACCGGGAGTCCCGTGCTTGTTCTGTAAGTTTTCAAAACTTACATTGGTCCCTCTCGAGATGTCTGAGGTGTTCCCCAGGCCTTCTCATGACTGTTACAAAATTTTGGTCGTCAATGGCCTATTTTCAAGCTTAAGTGTGAAAAAAGTGCATTTTTTGACTTAGTTTTCAAACTGGGAGTCCAATGCTAGTTCTGTAAGTTTTCACAACTTACATTGGTCCCTCTCGAGGTGTTCAAGGTGTTCCCTGGGAAGTCTTGTGACTGTTACACGATTTTGACCCCCGATGGCCTATTTTCAAGCTTAAAGTGGCTTTTTCAACTTAGTTTTCAAATCGGAAATCCCGTGCTAGTTTCGTAAATTTTCACAATTTACATTGATCCATCCCCGAGGTGTTTGATGTGTTACATTGATCCGTCCCCGAGGTGTTTGATGTGTTCCCTGGGCCATCTCGTGACTGTTACACAATTTTTGCACCCGATGCCTATTTTCAAGTTTAAGTGTGAAAAAAGTGTCTTTTTCCACTTAGTTTTCAAACCAGGAGTCCCGTGCCAGTTCTGCAAATTTCCACAACTTACATTGGTCTCCTTGGAGGTTTTTAACATATTCTCTGGGCTTTCTGGTAACTGTTACACAATTTTGGCCTCGATGGTCTATTTTCAGGATTAAGTGTGAAAAAAGTACATTTTTTGACTTAATTTTCAAACCGGGAGTCCCGTGCAAGTTCCGTAAGTTTTCACAACTTACATTGGTCCCTCCTGAGGTGTTTGCGGTGTTCCCTGGGCCTTTTCGTGACTGCTACACGATTTTGGCCCCCCATGGTCTATTTAAAAGCTTAAGTGTGAAAAAAGTGCATTTTTTGATACAATTTTCAAACTAGGAGTTCCGTGCTAGTTCCGTAAGTTTCCACAACTTACATTGGTCCCTCCCGAGGTGTTTGAGGTATTCCTTGGGCCTACTCGTGACTGTTACATGATTTTGGCCCCCGATGGCCTATTTTTCAAGCTTAAGTGTGAGAAAAGTGTCTTTTTCGACTTAGTTTTCAAACCGGAAGTCCTGTGCTTGTTCCGTAAGTTTTCACAACTTACATTAGTCCCTCCCGAGTTGCTTGATGTGTTCCATGGGCCTTCTCATGACTGTTACACGAATTTGGCCCCAGATGGCCTATTTTCAAGCTTAAGTGTGAGAAAAGTGCCTTTTTCGACTTAGTTTTCTAACCGGGAGTCCCGTGTTAGTTCTGTGAGTTTACATAACTTACATTGGTCTCTCCCGAGGTGTTTGAGGTGTTCCCCTAGCCTTCTCCTGAATGCTACCCGATTTTGGCTCTCGATGGCCTACTTTGAACCTTAAGTTTCCACAACTTATATTGGTCCCTCCTGAGATGTTTGAGTCATTGCCCGGGCCTTCTCGTGACTGTTATACGATTTTGGCCCCCGATAGCTTATTTTCAAGCTTAAGTGTTCGAAAAGTGCATTTTTTGACTTAATTTTCAAACCGGAAGTCACATACTAGTTCTGTAAGTTTCCACAACTTATATTGGTCCCTCCCGAGGTGTTTGAGGTGTTCTTTGGGACTTCTAGTGGCTATTACACGATTTTGGCCCCCATTGGCCTATTTTCAAGCTTAAATGTTAGAAACGTACATTTCTTTACATAGTTTTCAAGCCAAGAGTGCCGTGCTAGTTCCGTAAGTTTCCATAACTTATATTCGTCCCTCCTGAGGTGTTTGAGGTGTTTCCTGGGACTTCTCATGACTGTTACACGATTTTGACCCCCGATGGCCTATTTTCATGCTTAAGTGTTCGAAAAGTGCATTTTTTTGACTTAGTTTTCAAACCAGGAGTCTCGTGATACTTCATTAAGTTTTCACAACTTACATTGGTCCCTCCCGAGATGTTGGAGGTGTTCGCTGGGCCTTCTCATGACTGTTACACGAGTTTGGCCCCAAATGGCCTATTTTCATGCATAAGTGTTAGAAAAGTGCATTTCTATACAAAGTTTTCAAACCAGGAGTCCTTACACAACCTATATTGGTCCCTCCTAAGGTGTTTGAGGTGTTCGCCGGGCTTTCTCATGACTGTTAAACGATTTTGGCCGCCGATGGCCTATTTTTAAGCTTAAGTGTGAGAAAAGTATTTTTTTCAACTTAGTTTTCAAACCGGTAGTCCCGTGCCAGTTCTGTAAGTTCCCACACCTTACATTGGTCTCTCTCGAGGTGTTTGCAGTGTTCCTCGGGCGTTCTCGGGACTGTTACACAATTTTGGCCCACGATGACCTATTTTTCAGGATTATATGTGAAAAAAGTTCCCTTTTTGACTTAGTTTTCAAGCTGGGAGTCTCGCACTAGTTCTGTAAGTGTCCACAACTTGCATTGGTCTCTCTCGAGGTGTCTGAGGTGTTTCTTGGGCCTTTTTGTGACTGTTACACAATTTTGGCCCCAGATGGCCTATTTTCAAGCTTAAGTGTGAAAAAAATACATTTTTTGACTTAGTTTTCAATCGGGAGTCCCGCGCTAGTTCCGTAAGTTTTCACAACTTACATTGTTCCCTCCCGAGGTATTTGAGGTGTTCCTTTGGCCTTCTCGTGATTGTTACAGGATTTTGGACACCGATGGCCTATTTTTAAGCTTAAGTGTGAAAAAAGTTCCTTTTTCGACATAGTCTTCAAACCAGAAGTCCCGTGCTAGTTCTGTAAGTTTCCGCAACTTACATTGGTCCATCCCGAGTTGTTTGGGATGTTCCTTGGGCCTTCTCGTGACTGTTACACATTTTTCGCCCCCGATGGCCTATTTTCAAGCTTAAGTCTGAAAAAATTGTCTCTTTCGACTTAGTTTTCAAATCGGCAGTTCTGTGCTACTTCCATAAGTTTCCACAACTTACATTGGTCCCTCTTGAGGTGTTTGAGGTGTTCCCCGGTCCTTCTCATGACCCCAATGGCCTCTTTTCAAGCTTAAGTGTTTGAAAAGTGCTTTTTTTGACTTAGTTTTCAAACCGAGAGTCCCGAGCTAGATCTGTAAGTTTCCACAACTTACATTGGTCCCTTCCGAGTCGTTCGAGGTGTTCCCTGAGACTTCTCGTGACAGTTACACGATTTTAGCCCCCGATAGCCTATTTTAAAAGTTAAGTGTGAGAAAAGTGCCTTTTTCGACTTAGTATTCAAACCGGAAGTCCCGTGCTATTTCCGTAAGTTTCCACAACTTACATTGGTCTCTCCCGAGGCATTTGAGGTATTCCTCGGCCCTTCTCGTGACTGTTACACGATTTTTGCTCCCGATGTCTAATGTTAAAGCTTAACTGTTATAAACGTGCATGTTTTGACTTAGTTTTGAAACCGAGAGTCCCATACCAGTTCCGTAAGTTTTCAGAACTTACAATGGTCCCTCCCAAGATGTTGAAGGTGTTCTCCAAGCCTTCTCATCACTGTTACACGATTTTGGCCCCCCAATGGCCTATTTTCAAGCTTAAGTGTTAGTAAAATGCCTTTTTTGACTTAGTTTTCAAACCGGGAGTCCCGTGCAAGTACTGTAAGTTTTCAAAACTTACATTGGTCCCTCCCGAGGTGTTGGAGGTGCTTCCCGAGCCTTCTCGTGACTGTTACACGAGTTTGGGCCCCGATGGTCTATTTTCAAGCATAAGTGGTAGAAAAGTACATTTCTTTACATAGTTTTCATACCGGGAGTCCCGTGCTAATTCTGTAAGTTTCCACAGCCTACATTAGTCCCTCCCGAGGGGTTTGAGGTATTCCCTAGGACTTCTCGTGACTGTTACACGATTTTGACTCCCGATGGCCTATTTTCAAGATTAAGTGTTATAAAAGTGCATTTCTTTACATAGTTTTCAAACCAGGAGTCCCTTGTTAGTTCCGTAAGTTTTCACAACTTATATTGGTCCCTCCTGAGGTGTTTGAGGCGTTGCCCGGGCCTTCTCGTGACTGTTACACGATTTTGGCCCCCGATGGCCTATTTTCAAGCTTAAGGCCTCGTTTGGGAACAGGCTAATTTAATAACTTTTTGGCTATTTGGCTAAAATATGAGTTAAAAAAAATTAGTATGTTTGGGATGACTTTTTGACTTTTTACGAAAAGATGTGCAAAAAGTAGAGAGAAGAAAATCTTTGACTTTTTGGTATAGGTTGTTGGCTTTTTGATTTTTTTAGTGACTTTTTGGCTAAAAAAGCCACTTGCCAAATGAGGCCTAAGTGTTTGAAAAATACATTTTTTAACTTAATTTTCAAACCGAAAGTCCTGTGCTAATTCTGTAAGTTTTCACAACTTACATTGGTCTCTCCCAAGGTGTTTGAGGTGTTTCCCGGGACTTTTCTTGACTGTTACACGATTTTGGCTCCCGATGGCCTATTTTCAAGCTTAAGTGTCAAAAAAGTGCATTTCTTTACATAGTTTTCAAACCAGGAGTGCCGTACTAGTTCCGTAAATTTTCACAACTTATATTGGCCCCTCCTGAGGTGTTTGAGGTGTTCCCCGGGGTTCTCGTGACTGTTATATGGTTTTGGCCCCCGATGGCCTATTTTCAAGCTTAAGTGTTTGAAAAGTGCATTTTTTGACTTAGTTTTCAAGCCGGGAGTCCCGTGCTAGTTCCGCAAGTTTCCCCAACATACATTGGTCCCTCCTGAGGTGTTTGAGGTGTTTCGCCGGGGTTCTCGTGACTATTACACAATTTTGGCCCCTAATGGCCTATTTTTAACCTTAAGTGTGAAAAAGGTGCAATTTTTTACTTAGTTTTCAAGCGGGGAGTCCCGTGCAAGTTCCGTAAATTTTCACAACTTGCATTGGTCCCTCCCGAGGTGTTTGAGGTGTTCTTTGGCCTTATCGTGACTGTTACCTGATTTTGGACTCCGATGGCCTATTTTCAAGCTTAAGTGTGAAAAAGTGCATTTTCGGACTTAGTTTTCAAACTGGGAGTCCCGTGCTAGTTCCGTAAATTTTCCCAACATACATTGGTCCCTCCTGAGGTGTTTGAGGTGTTCCGCTGGGGTTCTCGTGACTATTACACAATTTTGGCCCCCGATGGCCTATTCTTAACCTTAAGTGTGAAAAAAGTGCAATTTTTGACTTAGTTTTCAAGCGGGGAGCCCCGTGCAAGTTCTGTAAATTTTCATGTTCCACTGGGGTTCTTGTGACTATTACACAATTTTGGCCCCCCGATGGCCTATTTTTAACCTTAAGTGTGAAAAAAGTGCAATTTTTTACTTAGTTTTCAAGCGGAGGGAGTCCCATGCAAGTTCCGTAAATTTTCACAACTTGTATTGGT
The DNA here is from genome assembly GCF_004153795.1 of Camellia sinensis. Taxonomy (NCBI): domain Eukaryota; kingdom Viridiplantae; phylum Streptophyta; class Magnoliopsida; order Ericales; family Theaceae; genus Camellia; species Camellia sinensis. The sequence goes on from NW_021026031.1 coordinate 172,001, forward strand.
CCCTCCCGAGGTGTTTAAGGTGTTCTTTGGGCCTTCTCGTGACTGCTACCTGATTTTGGACCCCGATGGCCTATTTTCAAGCTTAAGTGTGAAAAAGTGTATTTTCGGAAATAGTTTTCAAACTGGGAGTCACGTGCTAGTTCCGTAAGTTTTCACAGCTTACATTGGTCCCTCACGAGGTGTTTGAGGTGTTCCCCCAACCTTCTTGTGACTGTTATCCGATTTTGGCCCCCGATGGTATATTTTCAACCTGAAGTTTAAAAAAAGTACATTTTTTTACTTAGTTTTCAAACTGGTAGCCCCATGCTAGTTCCGTAAGTTTTCACAACTTACATTAGTCCATCCCAAGGTGCTTGAGGAGTTCCCCTGGCCTTCTCGTGATTGTTACACGATTTTGGCTCCTGAAGACCTATTTTCAAGCTCAAGTGTGAAAAAAGTGTCTTTTTCGACTTAGTCTTCAAACCAGGAGTCCTGTGCTAGTTCTGTAAGTTTCACAACTTACATTGGCCCCTTTTGAGATGTATGAGGTGTTCTGCGGGCCTTCTTGTGACTATTACCCAATTTTGGCCTCCGATGGTCTATTTAAAAGATTAAGTGTGAAAAAAGTGTATTTTTTCACTTAGTTTTCAAGCCGGGAGTCCCGTGCCAGTTCCGTAAGTTTTCACAACTTACATTGGTCCCTCCCGAGGTGTGTAAGGTGTTCCCTAGGCCTTCTCGTGACTGTTAATCAATTTTCGCCTCCGACGGCCTATTTTCAAGTTTAAGTGTGAAAAAAGTGTCTTTTTCGACTTAGTTTTCAAACAGGGAGTCCCCTGTTAGTTCTGTAAGTTTCCATAACTTACATTGGTCCGTCTTAAGGTGCTTGTGGTGTTCCCCAAGCCTTCTCGTGATTGTTACACAATTATGGCCCCCGATGGCCTATTTTCAAGCTTAAGTGTGAAAAAAGTGCATTTTTGACTTAGATTTCAAACCGGGAGTCCCTCGCTAGTTCCGTAAGTTTCCCCAACATACATTGGTCCCTCCCGAGGTGTTTGAGATGTTCTCCGGGCCTTCTCATGATTGTTACACGATTTTGGCCCCTAATGGCCTATTTTCGAGCTTAAGTGTAAAAAAATGACCTTTTTCGACTTATTTTTCAAACTAGAAGTCCCGTGCTAGTTCCGTAAATTTCTACAACTTACATTGGTCTCTCCCGAGGTGTTTGATGTATTTCCGGGGCCCTGCTCATGTCTGTTACACGATTTTCGCCCCCGATGGCCTATTTTCAATCTTAAGTGTGAGAAAAATGACTTTTTGGACTTAGTTTTCAAATCGGGAGTCTCGTGCTAGTTCCGTAAGTCTCCACAACTTACATTGGTCCCTCCCGAGGTATTTGAGGTCTTCTCCAGGCCTTCTCATGATTGTTACACGATTTTGGCCCTGATGGCCCATTTTCAACCTTAAATGTGAAAAAAATGCATTTTTTGACTTAGTTTTCAAACCGAGAGTCCCGTGCTAGTTAGTTCCATAAGTTTCCACAACTTACATTGGTCCCTACCGAGGTGTTTGTGGTTTTCCCCAGGCCCTCTCATGACTGTTACACGATTTTTGCCCCCCGATGGCTATTTTCAACCTTAAGTGTGAAAAAAGTGTATTTTTTGACTTAGTTTTCAAACTAGGAGTCCCGTGCCAGTTCCGTAAGTTTTCACAACATACATTGCTCCCTCCCGAGGGGTTTGAGGTGTTCCCTGGGCCTTCTCGTGACTGTTACACGATTTTGGCCCCGGATGACCTATTTTCAAGCTTAAGTGTGAAAAAAGTGCCTTTTTCGACTTAGTTTTCAAATCGGGAGTCCCGTGCTAGTTCTGTAAGTTTTTGCAACTTACATTGTCCCTCTCGAGGTGTTTGAGTTGTTTTCCAGGCCTTCTCGTGACTGTTACACAATTTTGGGCCCCGATTGCCTATTTTAAGGCTTACATGTGAAAAAAGTGCCTTTTTCGACTTAGTTTTCAAATCGGGAGTCCCATGCTACTTCTGTAAGCTTTCGAAACTCTCATTGTTCCTTTTCGAGGTGTCTGAGTTTTTTCCCAGGCTTCTTGTGATTGCTACACAATTTTGGCCCCCGATGGCCTATTTTCAACCTTAAGTGTGAAAAAAATACATTTTTTGACTTAGTTTTCAAACCTAAAATCCCGTGCCAGTTTCGTAATTTTTCACAACTTACATTGGTCCCTCCCGATGTGTTTGACATGTTCCCCGAACCTTCTCGTGATAGTTACACGACTTTGACCCTAGATGACCTATTTTCAAGCTTAAGTACGAAAAAGTGCCTTAGTTTTCAAACGCGGAGTTCCATGCTAGTTCTATAAGTTTCCAAAACTTAAATTGGTCCCTCTTGAGATGTTTGAGGCTTTCCCCAGGCCTTCTCGTGACTGTTACACAATTTTGGCCCCCAATGGTAAGCTTATGTGTGAAAAAAGTGCATTTTTTGACTTAATTTTCAAATCGGGAGTCCCGTAAGTTTCCACAACTTACATTGGTCACTCCTGAGGTGTTTGATGTGTACCTTGGGCCTTCTCGTGGCTGTTACACGATTTTGGCACCTGATGGCCTATTTTCAAGCTTAAGTGTGAAAAAAGTACATTTTTCAACTTAGTTTTCAAACCAGGAGTCCTGTACTAGTTTCGTAAGTTTCCACAACTTACATTGGTCCCTCGCGAGGTGTTTGAGGTGTTCCCCGGGACTTCTCATCATTGTTGCACGATTTTGGCCCCCGATGGCTTATTTTCAACCTTAAGTTTGAAAAAAGTACATTTTTTGATTTAGTTTTAAAACTGGGAGTTCCGTGCCAGTTCCATAAGTTTTCACAACTTACATTGGTCTCTCCCGAGGTATTTGAGGTTTTCCCCAGGCCTCTCGTGATTGTTACACAATTTTGGCCCCCCGATGGTCTATTTTCAACCTTAAGTGTGAAAAAGTACATTTTTTGACTTAGTTTTCAAACCGGGAGTCCCGTGCTAGTTCTGTAAGTTTTCAAAACTTACATTGCTCCCTTCCGAGGTGTTTGAGGTGTTCCCCCGACCTTCTCGTGACTGCTACACGATTTTGGCCCCAGATAGCCTATTTTCAACCTTAAGTGTGAAAAAAGTGCATTTTTCAACTTAATTTTCAAACTGGGAGTCCCGTGCTAGTACTATAAGTTCCCGCAACTTACATTGGTCCCTCTCGAGGTGTTTGAGGTATTTCCCGGGACTTCTCGTGACAGTTATACGATTTTGATCCCCGATGGCCTATTTTCAACCTTAAGTGTGAAAAAAGTGCATTTTTTTACTTAATTTTCAAACCGGGAGTCCTGTGCCAGTTCCTTCAGTTTCCACAACTTACATTGGTCCCTCCCGAGCTATTTGATGTGTTTGCCGGGAAGTCTCATTACTGTTACTTTATTTTCGCCCCCGATGGCCAAATTTCAAGCTTAAATGTGAAAAAAGTGAATTTTTTTACTTAGTTTTCAATCCGGGAGTCCCGTGCTGGTTCCATAAGTTTCCACAGCTTACATTAGTTCCTGTCGAGGTGTTTGAGGTGTTCCTCAGGCCTTCACGTGACTGTTACACAATTTTGGCTACCGATGGCCAATTTTCAAGCTTAAGTGTGAAAAAAATGCATTTTTTGACTTAGTTTTCAAACCGGGAGTCCTGTGCTAGTTCCGTAAGTTTCCACAACTTACATTGGTCCCTCCCAAAGTGTTTGATGTGTTCCTGGGGCCTTCCCGTGACTGTAACACGATTTTGTTCCCCGATGGCCTATTCTTAAGCTTAAGTGTGAGAAAAGTGTATTTTTGGACTTAGTTTCAAACCGAGAGCCCCGTGCTAGTTCTGCAAGTTTTCAAAACTTACTTTGGCCCCTCTCGAGGTGTTGGAGGTGTTCTTCGGGCCTTCTCGTGACTGTTACACGATTTTGGCCCCCGATGGCCTATTTTCAATCTTAAGTGCGATAAAAGTACATTTTTTGACTTAGTTTTCAAACCGGGAGTCCCGTGCCAGTTCTGTCAGTTTCCACAACTTACATTGGTCCCTCCCGAGGTGTTTAAGATAATCCCTGGGCATTCTCGTGACTATTACACGATTGTGGCCCCCCGATGGCCTGTTTTCAAGCTTCAGTGTGAAAAAAGTGCCTTTTTCGACTCAGTATTCAAATCGGAAATCCCGTGTTAGTTCTGTAAGTTTCCACAACATACATTGGTCTCTGTCGAGGTGTTTGAGGTTTCCTGGGTATTCTTGTGAATGTTACACAATTTTAGCCCCCAATGACCTATTTTTAAGCTCAATTGTGAAAAAAGTGTCTTTTTCGACTTAGTTTTCAAGTCGGGAGTCCCGTGCGAGTTTTTTAAGTTTCCAAAACTTACATTGGTCCATCTCGAGGTGTTTTAGATGTTCCCTGGGCCTTTTCGTGACTGTTACACAATTTTGGCCCCCGATGGCCGATTTTCAAGCTTAAGTGTGAAAAAAGTACATTTTTTGTCTTAGTTTTCAAACCGGGAGTCCTGTGCTAATTCCGTAAGTTTTCACAATTTACATTGGTTCCTCCCGAAGTGTTTGATGTGTTCCTGGGGCCTTCTCGTGACTGTAACACGATTTTGTTCCCCGATGGCCTATTCTTAAGCTTAAGTGTAAGAAAAGTGTACTTTTGGACTTAGTTTCAAACCGAGAGCCCCCGTGCTAGTTCTGCAAGTTTTCAAAACTTACTTTGGCCCCTCTCGAGGTGCTGGAGGTGTTCATCGAGCCTTCGCGTGACTGTTACACGATTTTGGCCCCCCAATGGCCTATTTTCAAGCTGAAGTGTGAAAAAAGTTACTTTTTCGACTTAGTTTTCAAACCGAAAGTCCTGTGCTAGGTCCGTAAGTTTTCTAAACTTACCTTGTCCCTCCAGAGGTGTTGGTGGTGTTCCCTAGGCCTTCTCATGATTGTTACACAATTTTGGCCGTCGATGGCCTATTTTCAAGTATAAACGTCAAAAAACTGAATTTTTTCACTTAGTTTTCAAACTAGGAGTCTCATGCTAGTTCTGCAAGTTTCCGCAACTTACATTGGTTCCTCCCGAGGTGTTCCCTGGGCCTTCTAGTGACTGTTATACGATTTTGTCCCCCGAATGCCTATTCTCTAGCTTAAGTGTGAGACAAGCGTCTTTTTCCACTTAGTTTTCAAATCAGAAGTCCCGTACTAGTTCCGTAAATTTCCACAACTTACGTTAGTCCCTCTTGAGGTGTTGGAAGTGTTCCCAGGTCCTTCTTGTGAGTATTACACGATTTTTGCCTCTAACGGCCTATTTTCAAGCTTATGTGTTTGAAAAGTGCATTTTTTGACTTAGTTTTCAAACCGGGAGTCCCGAGCTAGTTCCGTAAGTTTCCACAACTTACATTGGTCCCTCCCAAGGTGTTTGAGGTGTTCCCCGAGACTTCTCGTAACTGTAACATGATTGTGGCGCGCGATGGCCTATTTTAAAGCTTAAGTGTGAAAAAAGTGCCTTTTTCGACTCAGTATTCAAACCGGAATTCCCGTACTAGTTCCGTAAGTTTCCACAACTTACATTGGTCCCTCCCGAGGTGTTTAAGATAATCCCTGGGCATTCTCGTGACTATTAGACGATTGTGGCCCCCGATGGCCTGTTTTCAAGCTTAAGTGTGAAAAAAGTGCCTTTTTCGACTCAGTATTCAAATCGGAAATCCCGTGTTAGTTCTGTAAGTTTTCATAACTTACATTGGTCTCTGTCGAGGTGTTTGAGGTTTCCTGGGTATTCTTGTGAATGTTACACAATTTTAGCCCCCAATGACCTACTTTTAAGCTTAATTGTGAAAAAAGTGTCTTTTTCGACTTAGTTTTCAAGTCGGGAGTCCCGTACGAGTTTTTTAAGTTTCCAAAACTTACATTGGTCCATCTCGAGGTGTTTTAGATGTTCCCTGGGCCCTTTCGTGACTGTTACACTATTTTGGCCCCCGATGGCCGATTTTCAAGCTGAAGTGTGAAAAAAGTACATTTTTTGTCTTAGTTTTCAAACCGGTAGTCCTGTGCTAATTCCGTAAGTTTTCACAATTTACATTGGTCCCTCCCGAAATGTTTGATGTGTTCCTGGGGCCTTCCCGTGACTGTAACACGATTTTGTTCCCCGATGGCCTATTCTGAAGCTTAAGTGTGAGAAAAGTGTATTTTTTGACTTAGTTTCAAACCGAGAGCCCCGTGCTAGTTCTGCAAGTTTTCAAAACTTACTTTGGCCCCTCTCGAGGTGTTGGAGGTGTTCTTCGGGCCTTCTCGTGACTGTTACACGATTTTGGCCCCCAATGGCCTATTTTCAAACTGAAGTGTGAAAAAAGTGACTTTTTCGACTTAGTTTTCAAACCGGAAGTCCTGTGCTAGGTCCGTAAGTTTTCTAAACTTCCCTTGTCCCTCCAGAGGTGCTGGTGGTGTTCCCTAGGCCTTCTCATGATTGTTACACAATTTTGGCCGTCGATGGCCTATTTTCAAGCATAAACGTAAAAAAACTGAATTTTTTGACTTAGTTTTCAAACTAGGAGTCTCATGCTAGTTCTGCAAGTTTCCGCAACTTACATTGGTTCCTCCCGAGGTGTTCCCTGGGCCTTCTAGTGACTGTTACACGATTTTGTCCCCCGAATGCCTATTCTCTAGCATAAGTGTGAGAAAAGCGACATTTTCGACTTAGTTTTCAAATCAGAAGTCCCGTACTAGTTCCGTAAATTTCCACAACTTACGTTAGTCCCTCTTGAGGTGTTGGAAGTGTTCCCAGGTCCTTCTTGTGAGTATTACACGATTTTTGCCTCTAACGGCCTATTTTCAAGCTTATGTGTTTGAAAAGTGCGTTTTTTGACTTTGTTTTCAAACCGGGAGTCCCGAGCTAGTTCCGTAAGTTTCCACAACGTACATTGGTCCCTCCCAAGGTGTTTGAGGTGTTCCCCGAGACTTCTCGTAACTGTAACATGATTTTGGCGCGCGATGGCCTATTTTAAAGTATAAGTGTGAAAAAAGTGCCTTTTTCGACTCAGTATTCAAACCGGAATTCCCGTACTAGTTCCGTAAGTTTCCACAACTTACATTGGTCCCTCCCGAGGTGTGTAAGACAATCCCTGGGCATTCTCGTGACTATTACACGATTGTGGCCCCCGATGGCCTGTTTTCAAGCTTAAGTGTGAAAAAAGTGCATTTTTCGACTCAGTATTCAAATCGAAAATCCCGTGTTAGTTCTGTAAGTTTTCACAACTTACATTGGTCTCTGTCGAGGTGTTTGAGGTTTTTCCCGGGTATTCTTGTGAATGTTACACAACTTTAACCCCCAATGACCTATTTTTAAGCTTAATTGTGAAAAAAGTGTCTTTTTCGACTTAGTTTTCAAGTCGGGAGTCCCGTGCGAGTTTTTTAAGTTTCCAAAACTTACACTGGTCCATCTCGAGGTGTTTCAGATGTTCCCTGGGCCTTTTCGTGACTGTTACACAATTTTGGCCCCCGATGGCCGATTTTCAAGCTTAAGTGTGAAAAAGTATATTTTTTCTCTTAGTTTTCAAACCGGGAGTCCTGTGCTAATTTCGTAAGTTTTCAGAATTTACATTGGTCCCTCTCGAAGTGTTTGATGTGTTCCGGGGGCCTTCCTGTTATTGTAACACGATTTTGTTCCCCGATGGCCTATTCTTAAACTTAAGTGTGAGAAAAGTGTATTTTCGGACTTAGTTTCAAATCGAGAGTCCCGTGCTAGTTCTGCAAGTTTTCAAAACTAACTTTGGCCCCTCTCGAGGTGTTGGAGGTGTTCTTCGGGCCTTCTCGTGACTGTTACACGATTTTGGCCCCCCAATGGCCTATTTTCAAGCTGAAGTGTGAAAAAAGTGACTTTTTCGACTTAGTTTTCAAATCAAAAGTCCCGTACTAGTTCCGTAAATTTTCACAACTTACGTTAGTCCCTCTTGAGGTGTTGGAAGTGTTCGCAGGTCCTTCTTGTGAGTATTACACGACTTTTGCCTCTAACGGCCCATTTTCAAGCTTATGTGTTTGAAAAGTGCATTTTTTGACTTAGTTTTCAAGCCGGGAGTCCCGAGCTAGTTCCGTAAGTTTCCACAACTTACATTGGTCCCTCCCAAGGTGTTTGAGGTGTTCCCCGAGACTTCTCGTAACTGTAACATGATTTCGGCGCGCGATGGCCTATTTTAAAGCATAAGTGTGAAAAAAGTGCCTTTTTCGACTCAGTATTCAAACCGGAATTCCCGTACTAGTTCCGTAAGTTTCCACAACTTACATTGGTCCCTCCCGAGGTGAGGTGTTTAATATAATCTCTGGGCATTCTCGTGACTATTACACGATTGTGGCCCCCGATGGCCTGTTTTCAAGCTTAAGTGTGAAAAAAGTGCCGTTTTCGACTCAGTATTCAAATCAGAAATCCTGTGTTAGTTTTGTAAGTTTCCACAACTTACATTGGTCTCTGTCGAGGTGTTTGAGGTTTCCCGGGTATTCTTGTGAATGTTACACAACTTTAATATAATCTCTGGGCATTCTCGTGACTATTACACGATTGTGGCCCCCGATGGCCTGTTTTCAAGCTTAAGTGTGAAAAAAGTGCCGTTTTCGACTCAGTATTCAAATCAGAAATCCTGTGTTAGTTTTGTAAGTTTCCACAACTTACATTGGTCCCTCCCAAGGTGTTTAAGGTGTTCCCCGAGACTTCTCGTAACTGTAACATGATTTTGGCGCGCGATGGCCTATTTTAAAGTTTAAGTGTGAAAAAAGTACCTTTTTCGACTCAGTATTCAAACCGGAATTCCCGTACTAGTTCCGTAAGTTTCCACAACTTACATTGGTCCCTCCCGAGGTGTTTAATATAATCTCTGGGCATTCTCGTGACTATTACACGATTGTGGCCCCCGATGGCCTGTTTTCAAGCTTAAGTGTGAAAAAAGTGCCTTTTTCGACTCAGTATTCAAATCGGAAATCCTGTGTTAGTTTTGTAAGTTTCCACAACTTACATTGGTCTCTGTCGAGGTGTTTGAGGTTTCCCGGGTATTCTTGTGAATGTTACACAATTTTAGCCCCCAATGACTTATTTTTAAGCTCAATTGTGAAAAAAGTGTCTTTTTCGACTTAGTTTTCAAGTTGGGAGTATCGTGCGAGTTTTTTAAGTTTCCAATACTTACATTGGTCCATCTCGAGGTGTTTTAGATGTTCCCTGGGCCTTTTCGTGACTGTTATACAATTTTTGCCCCCGATGGCCGATTTTCAAGCTTAAGTGTGAAAAAAGTACATTTTTTGTCTTAGTTTTCAAACCGGGAGTCCTGTGCTAATTCCGTAAGTTTTCACAATTTACATTGGTCCCTCCCGAAGTGTTTGATGTGTTCCTGGGGCCTTCCCGTGACTGTAACACGATTTTGTTCCCCGATGGCCTATTCTTAAGCTTAAGTGTGAGAAAAGTGTATTTTTGGACTTAGTTTCAAACCGAGAGCCCCGTGCTAGTTCTGCAAGTTTTCAAAACTTACTTTGGCCCCTCTCGAGGTGTTGGAGGTGTTCTTTGGGCCTTCTCGTGACTGTTACACGATTTTGGCCCCTCAATGGCCTATTTTCATGCTGAAGTGTGAAAAAAGTGACTTTTTCGACTTAGTTTTCAAATCAGAAGTCCCGTACTAGTTCCGTAAATTTCCACAACTTACGTTAGTCCCTCTTGAGGTGTTGGAAGTGTTCCCAGGTCCTTCTTGTTAGTATTACACGATTTTTGCCTCTAACGGTCTATTTTCGAGCTTATGTGTTTGAAAAGTGCATTTTTTGACTTAATTTTCAAACCGGGAGTCCCGAGCTAGTTCCGTAAGTTTCCACAACTTACATTGGTCCCTCCTAAGTTGTTTGAGATGTTCCCCGAGACTTCTCGTAACTGTAACATGATTTTGGCGCGCGATGGCCTATTTTAAAGCTTAAGTGTGAAAAAAGTGCATTTTTCGACTCAGTATTCAAACCGGAATTCCCGTACTAGTTCCGTAAGTTTCCACAACTTACATTGGTCCCTCCCGAGGTGTGTAAGACAATCCCTGGGCATTCTCGTGACCTAGGAGTCCCGTGCTAGTTCCGTAAGTTTCCACAACTTACATTGGTCCCTCCCGAGATGTTTGAGATAATCCGTAGGCATTCCGGTGACTGTTACACAATTATGGGCCCCAATTGCCTATTTTCAAGCTTAAGTGTGAAAAAAGTGCCTTTTTCGACTCAGTATTCAAATCGGAAATCCCGTGTTAGTTCTGTAAGTTTCCACAACTTACATTGGTCTCTGTCGAGGTGGTTGAGGTTTTTCCCGGGTATTCTTGTGAATGTTACACAATTTTAGCCCCCAATGACCTATTTTTAAGCTTAATTGTGAAAAAAGTGTCTTTTTCGACTTAGTTTTCAAGTCGGGAGTCCCGTGCGAGTTTTTTAAGTTTCCAAAACTTACATTGGTCCATCTCGAGGTGTTTTAGATGTTCCCTGGGCCTTTTCGTGACTGTTACACAATTTTGGCCCCCGATGGCCGATTTTCAAGCTTAAGTGTGAAAAAAGTACATTTTTTGTCTGAGTTTTCAAACCGGGAGTCCTGTGCTAATTCCGTAAGTTTTCACAATTTATATTGGTCCTTCCTGAGGTGTTCGATGTGTTCCCTGGTCCTTCTCGTGACTGTTACATGATTTTGGCCTCCGATGGCCTTTGTTAAAGCTTAAGTGTGAGAAAAGTTTCTTTTTGTACTTAGTTTTCAAACTGAGAGTCTCATGTCAGTTCCGCAAGTTTCAACAACTTACATTGGTGCCTCCCGAGTTGTTTGATGTGTTCACTGGGCCTTGTCGTGACTGTTACTTGATTTTGGCCCCCAATGGCCTATTTTCAAACTTAAGTGTGAAAAAAGTGACTTTTTCGACTTAGTTTTCAAACCGGAAGTCCCGTGCTAATTCCTTAAGTTTCCACAACTTACATTGGTCCCTCCCGAGGTGTTTAATGTGTACCATGGACCTTCTCATCACGATTTTAGCCCCCGATGGACTATTTTCAAGTTTAAGTGTGAGAAAGTGTCTTTTTGGACTTAGTTTTTAAACTGGGAGTCCCGTGCTAGTTCTTTAAGTTCCCACAACTTACATTGGTCTCTGTCGAGGTGTTGGAGGTGTTTGCCAGGCTTTCTCATGACTGTTACACAATTTTGGCCTCCGATGGCCTATTTTCAGGATTAAGTGTGAAAAAATTGAATTATTTGACTTAGTTTTTAAACCGGGAGTCCCGTTGAAGTTCTGTAAGTTTCCACAATTTACATTAGTCCCTCCTGAGGTGTTTCAGGTGTTCCCCGGGCATTCTCGTGACTATTACACGATTTTGGCCCCCGATGACCTATTTACAAGCTAAAGTGTGGAAAAAGTGCATTTTTTGACATAGTTATCAAACCGGGAGTCCTGTGTTAGTTCCGTAAATTTTCATATCTTACAATGGCCCCTCCCGAGGTGTTTGAGGTGTTCCTTGGGCCTTCTCGTCACTGTCACACGATTTTTGCCCCCGATGGCCTATTTTCAAGCTTAAGTGTGAAAAAAGTGTCTTTCTCGACTTAGTTTTCAAAACGGAAGTCCCGTGCTAGCTCCGTAAGTTTCCACCACTTACATTGGTACCTCCCGAGTTGTTTGATGTGTTCACTGGGCCTCGTCATGACTGTTAGACGATTTTGGCCCCCGATGGCCTATTTTCAAGCTTAAGTGTGAGAAAAGTGTATTTTCGGACATAGTTTTCAAACCGGGAGTCCCGTGCTAGTTCCGTAAATTTCCAAAACTTAAATTGGTGAATCCCGAGGTGTTTGAGGTGTTCCCTAGGCCTTCTCATAACAATTACACGATTTTGGCCCCCCGATGACCTAGTTTCAAGCTTAACTGTGAAAAAAGTGCATTTTTTTACTTAGTTTTCAAACCGGGAGCCCCGTGCCAGTTCTGTAAGATTCCATAACTTACATTGTGTTTGAGGTATTTCCCGGTCCATCTCATGATTGTTACATGATTTTGGCCACTGATAGTGTATTTTCAAGCTTAAGTGTGAGAAAAATGCCTTTTTCGATTTAATTTTCAAACCAGGAGTCCCGTGCTAGTTCTTTAAGTTTCGACAACTTACATTGGTCCCTCTTGAGGTGTTTGATGTGTTCCCCGGGCCTTCTCGTGACTATTACACGATTTTGGCCCCCTAATGGCCTATTTTCAAGCTTAAGGGTGAAAAAAATGCATTTTTTGACTTAGTTTTGAAGTTGGGAGTCCCGCGCTAGTTCCGTAAGTTTTCATAACTTACATTGTCCCTCCCCAGGTGTTTGATGTGTTCCCTGGGCCTTCTCGTGACTATTACAAGATTTTGGCCCCCGATGGCCTATTTTTAAACTTAAGTGTGAAAAAAGTGACTTTTGGACTTATTTTTCAAACCAAGAGTTCCAGGCTAGTTCCGTAAGTTTCCATCACTTACATTGGTCCCTCCTGAGGTGTTTAAGGTGTTCCCCGAGCCTTCTCGTGACTGTTACTCGATTTGACCACCGATGGCCCATTTTCAAGCTTAAGTGTGAAAAAAGTGTGTATTTTGGCTTAATTTTCAAACCGGGAGTCCCGTGGCAGTTCCGTAAGTTTTCATAACTTACATTGGTCCCTCCCGACATGTTTGAGGTGTTCCACGGGACTTCTCGTGACTGTTAATCGATTTCGTCCCCCGATGGCCTATTTTCTAGGTAAAGTGTTAAAAAAGTATCTTTTTCGACTTAGTTTTCAATCTGGGAGTCCCGTGCTCGTTCTGTAAGTTTTCAAAACTTACATTAGTCCCTCTCGAGGTGTCTGAGGTGTTTCCCAGACCATCTCGTGACTGTTACACAATTTTGGCTTCCGATGGCCTATTTTCAAGCTTAAGTGTGAAAAAGTGCATTTTTGACATAGTTTTCAAACCAGGAGTCCCGTGCTAGTTCTGTAAGTTTTCACAACTTACATTGGTCCCTTCCGAGGTGTTTGTGGTGTTCCCCGGGCCTTCTTATGATTGTTACACAATTTTGACCCCTGATGGCCTATTTTCAAGCTTAAGTGTGAAAAAAGTGTATTTTTTGACATAGATTTCAGACCGAGTGTCCTGTGCTAGTTTTGTAAGTTTGCACAACTTATATTGATCCCTCCCGAGGTGTTTGAGGTGTTCTCCGGGCCTTCTCGTGATTGTTACTCGATTTTGGCTCCTGATGGCCTATTTTCAAGCTTAAGTGTGAAAAAATGGCCTCTTTTGACTTAGTTTTCAAATCAAAAGTCTCGTGCTAGCTCTGTAAATTTCCAAAACATACATTGGTCCCGCCCGAGGTGTTTGATGTGCTCCTGGGGCCTTCTCGTGACTGTTACACTATTTTAACCCCCGATGGCTTATTTTCAAGCTTAAGTGTGAGAAAAGTGCATTTTTATACTTACTTTTCAAATCGGGAAACCCGTGCTAGTTTCGTAATTTTCCACAACTTACATTGGTCCCTCCTAAGGTGTTTGACGTGTTCCGTGGGCCTTTTTGTAACTGTTACACAATTTTGGCACTCGATGGCGTATTTTCAACCTTTAGTATGAAAAAAATGCATTTTTTGACTTAGTTTTCAAACCGGAAGTGTCGTGCTAGTTTCATAAGTTTCCACAACTTACATTGGTCCCTCCCAAGGTGTTTGAGTTGTTCCCAGGGCCTTCTCGTGATTGTTACACAATTTTGGCCCCCAGTGGCCTATTTTTAAGTTTAAGTGTTAGAAAAGTGCCTTTTTGGACATAATTTTCAAAACGAGAGTCCTGTACTAGTTCTGTAATTTCCACAACTTACATTGGTCCCTCTCGAGGTATTTGAAGTATTTTCCTGGGCCTTCTCGTGACTGTTACACAATTTTGGCCCCTAATGGCCTATTTTCAAGCTTAAGTATGAGAAAAGTGTCTTTTTCGACTTAATATTGATCTCTCTCGAGATATTTGAAGTGTTCTCCGGGCCTTCTCGTGACTGCTACACAATTTTGGCCCACCATGACCTATTTTCAGGGTTAAGTGCGAAAAAAATTCCTTTTTCGACTTATTTTTTAAACCGGGAGTCCTGTACTAGTTCTGTAAGTTTCCACAACTTGCATTCCCTCTCGAGGTGTTCCCCGAGCCTTCTCGTGACTGTTACATGATTTTGGCCCCGATGGCCTATTTTCAAACTTAAGTGTGCAAAAAGTGCCTTTTTCGACATAGTCTTCAAACCGGAAGTCCCGTGCTAGTTCCATAAGTTTCAACAACTTACTTTGGTCCCTCCCGAGGTGTTTGACGTGTTCCCTGGGCCTTCTCGTGACTTTAACATGATTTTGGCCCTGATGGCCTATTTTCAAGCTTAAGTAAAGAGATGCGCCTTTTTGGATTTAGTTTTCAAACCGGGAGTCCCGTGTCACTTCCGTAAGTTTTCACAGCTTACATTGGTCTCTCCTGAGCTGTTTGAGGTCTTTCTCGGGCCTTCTCGTGACTCTTACACGATTTTGGACCCCGATAGCCTATTTTCAACCAAAAGTGTGAGAAAAGTGCATTTTTTGACTTAGTTTTCAAACCGAGAGCCCCGTGCCTATTCCGTATATTTTCACAACTTAAATTGGTCCCTGTCAAGGTGTTTGAGGTATTCCCCAGGCTTTCTCCTGACTGTTACACGATATTGGCCCCCGATGGCCTTTTTTCAAGCTCAAGTGTGAAAAAAGTGCATTTTTCGACCTAGTTTTCAAACCGGGACTCTCATGCTAGTTCTGTAAGTTTCCACAACTTACATTGGTCCATCTCGAGGTATTTGGGGTGTTTCGTGGGGGTTCTAGTGACAGTTACACAATTTTGGCCCCCGATGGCCTATTTTCAACCTTAATTGTGAAAAAGTACATTTTTTGACTTAGTTTACAAGCCGGAAGTCCCGTGCCAGTTCTGTAAGTTTTCACAACTTACATTGGTTCTTCTTGAGGTGTTTGAGGTGTTCCGCTGGGGTTCTCGTGACTATTACACAATTTTGGGCACCTGATGGCCTATTTTCAAGCTTTAGTGTGAAAAAAGTGCATTTTTTGACTTAGTTTTCAAGCGGAAAGTCTCGTGTCACTACTTGTATTGGTCCCTCTCGAGGTGTTTGATGTTTCTCATGAGCCTTCTCGTGACTGTTACCCGATTTTGGCCCTCGATAACCTATTGTCAAGCTTAAGTGTGAATAAAGTGCCTTTTTAGACTTTGTTTTCAAACTGAGAGTCTCGTACTAGTTTCGTAGGTTTCCAAAGCTTACATTGCTCCCTCTCGAGGTCCGGGCCTTCTCGTGACTTTACCCGATTTTGGCCCCCGATGGCATATTTTCAACCTTAAATGTGAAAAAATGGCATTTTTTGATTTTAATTTTCAAACCGGTAGTCCCGTGCCAGTTCCGTAAGTTTCTACAACTTACATTGGTCCATCTCGAGGTGTTTGAGGTGTTTCCCGGGCCTTTTCGTGACTGTTACACGATTTTGGCCCACGAAGGTCTATTTTCAAGCTTAAGTGTGAAAAAAGTGCATTTTTTGACTTAGTCTTCAAACCGGGAGTCCCATTCTAGTTCTGTAAGTTTCTACAACTTACATTGGTCCCTCCCGAGGTGTTCGAGGTGTTTGAGTTGTTCATCGGGCCTTCTCATGACCGTTAATCGATTTTCGCCCGTTGACGGCCTATTTTCAAGTTTAAGTGTGAAAAAGTGCCTTTTTCGACTTAGTTTTCAAACAGGGAGTCCCGTGTTAGTTCTATAAGTTTCCACAATTTACATTGGTCCGTTTTGAGGTGTTTGAGATGTTCCCTGAACCTTCTCGTGACTGTTACACAATTTTGGCCCCGACGGCCTATTTTCAACCTCAAGTGTGAAAAAAATGCATTTTTTAACCTAGTTTTCAAATCGGGAGTCCCGTGCTAGTTCCGTAAGTTTTCACAATTTACATTGGTCCCTCCTGAGGTGTTTGAGGTGTTCCCCGAGCCTTCTTGTGACTGTTACTCGATTTTGGCCACTGATGGCCTATTTTCAAGCTTAAGTGTGAAAAAAGTGCATTTTTTTACTTAGATTTCAAATCGGGAGCCCCGTGCTAGTTCCGTAAGTTTCCACAACTTACATTGGTCCCTCCCGAGGTGTTTGAGGTTCCCTAGGCCTTCTCAAGACAGTTACACAATTTTGGCCCCTAATGGCCTATTTTCAAGCTTAAGTGTGAAAAATGGGCCTTTTTCGACTTAGTTTTCAATCTGGAAGTCCCGTGCTAGTTCCATAAATTTTCCCAACTTACATTGGTCCCTCATGAGGTGTTTGATGTGTTTTCGGGGCCTTCAAATTTTCCACGATTTTGGCCCCCGATGGCCTATTTTTAAGCTTAAGTGTGAAAAAAGTGCATTTTTGACTTAGTTTTCAAACCAAGAGTCCCGTGCCAGTTCCATTAGTTTCTACAATGTACATTTGTCCCTATCGAGGTGTTTGAGGTTTTGCCTGGGCCTTCTCGTGACAATTACACAATTTTTGCCCCCGATGGCTTGTTTTCAACCTTAAGTGTTTGAAAAGTGCATTTTTTGACTTTGTTTACAAACCAGGAGTCTCGTGCTAGTTCCGTAAGTTTCCATAACTTATATTGGTCCATTCTGAGGTGTTTGAGGTGTTCCCGGGGCTTCTCGTGATTGTTACACAATTTTGGCCCTTGATGACCTATTTTCAAGCTTAAATGTGAAAAAAGTGACTTTTTTGACTTAGTTTTCAAACCGAAAGTTCCGTACTAGTTCCGTAAGTTTTCACAACTTACATTGGTCCCTCCCGAGATGTTTAATGTGTTCCCTGGGCCTTCTCGTGACTATTAGACTATTTTGGCCCCTGATGGCCTATTTTCAAACTTAAGTGTGAGAAATTTGTCGTTTTGGACTTAGTTTTCAAACCGGGAGTCCTGTACTAGTTCCGTAAGTTTCCACAGCTTACATTGGTCCATTCTGAGATGTTGAGGTGTTCCCGGGGGGCTTCTCGTGATTGTTACACAATTTTGGCCCTCGATGACCTATTTTCAAGCTTAAATGTGAAAAAAGTGACTTTTTTGACTTAGTTTTCAAATCAAAAGTTCCATGCTAGTTCCGTAAGTTTTCACAACTTACATTGGTCCCTCCCGAGATGTTTGATGTGTTCCCTGGGCCTTCTCGTGACTATTAGACTATTTTGGCCCCTGATGGCCTATTTTCAAACTTAAGTGTGAGAAATTTGTCATTTTGGACTTAGTTTTCAAACCGGGAGTCCTGTGCTAGTTCCGTAAGTTTCCACAGCTTACATTGGTCCCTCTGGAGGTATTTGAGGTGTTCCCCGTGCCTTCTCGTGACTGTTACACGATTTTGGCCCCCGATGGCCTATTTTCAACCGTAAGTGTGAAAAAAGTGCATTTTTCGACTTAGATTTCCAACTGGGAATCCTGTGCTATTTGCATAAGTTTTCCCTACTGACATTGGTCCCTCCCGAGGAGTTTGAGATGTTCCCTGGGCCTTCTCGTGACTGTTATACAATTTTGGCCATCGACGGCCTATTTTCAAGCTTAAATGCGAAAAAAGTGAATTTTTGGACTTACACTTTTAAAACCGGGAGTCCCGTGCTAGTTCCGTATTATCAATAACTTGCATTGTTTCCTCCCGAGGTGTTTGAGGTGTAGTCGGGCCTTCCCATGACTGTTACACGATTTTGGCACATCGATGCCTATTTTCATGCTGATGCGTGAAAAAAGTGTCGGTTTCGACTTAGTTTTCAAACCGGAAGTCCCGTGCCAATTCCGTAAGTTTCCACAACTCACATTGGTTCCTCCCGAGGTGTTTGAGGTATTCTTTGGGCCTTTTCGTGACTGTTACACGTTTTTTGCCCCCGATGGCCTATTTTTAAGCGTAAGTGCGAAAAAATTATCTTTTTCGACTTAGTTTTCAAATCGGGAGTCCTGTACTAGTTCCATAAGTTTTCACAACTTACATTGGTCCCTCCCGATGTGTTTGAGGTGTTCCCCGGTCTTTCTCGTGACTGTTGCATGATTTTGGCCCCCGATGGCCTATTTTCAAACTTAAATGTGAAAAAAATAACTTTTTCGACTTAGTTTTCAAATCGGAAGTCCCGTGCTAGTTCCGTAAATTTTCAAAACTTATGTTGGTCCCTCTCGAGGTGTTGGTGGTGTTTCCCAGGCCTTCTCATGATTGTTACACAATTTTGGCCCCCGATGGCCTATTCTTAAGCATAAATGTGAAAAAAATGAATTTTGTGACTTAGTTTTCAAACCAGGAGTCCTGTACTAGTTCCGTAAATTTCCACAGCTTATGTTTAGTCCCTCCTGAGGTGTTGGAGGTGTTCCCTGGTCCTTCTCGTGACTGTTACACGATTTTGACCTCGAATGGCCTATTTTCAAGCTTAAGTGATTGAAAGTTCATTTTTTGACATAGTTTTCAAACCGGGAGTCCCGAGCTAGTTCCGTAAGTTTCCACAACTTACATTGGTCCCTCCCGAGGTGTTTGAGGTGTTCCTCGGGACTTCTCGTGACTGTTACACAATTTTGGCCCCCGATGGATTATTTTAAAGCTTAAGTGTGAAAAAAGTGTCTTTTTCGACTTCAGTTCATGAATTCAGAATTAAATGCATACCTAAAGTCTTCAAGAACACTAATTCTAGCAATTTCTTAAATTGTCTTCCTCAATTCTTCAATTCTCAAGCAAAATTCCAAGCTTCCAAGCTCTTCTCTCTAAAATTGAGTTTCCTCTCTCCAAACTTAATTGTCGGCAGATTTTTGTGTCTAAATGAGATTAATTAACATTTCTCATAGATTAGCTTAGGGCCTTAATTAGGGATCAAGTTAGTTAAATAGAGCTTAAGACTAATTAATCAAGGCTTAATTTAATTGATTTAATCAAACTTCTGACGTCATTAATCAAACTTCTAACGTCATTAAGGCCTTCAATTTCAGATTATAACCGAAATCACAACAGATATTCCTACGGTTAACGGATATGAACCTAAAAATCATATTAAACACATAATAAGCATTCAAATTCACACAAAGCACTTAAATAACATTCAAAACCAATGATTAACAGGGTTGTCACAAGATCAATATTGCTTACCAACAACAAAATGTTTACTGGATTTTATAATTTAGAATGGGAAAAGTGGATAATCAAATTAAAGTCACACACAGCTCCATAAAAGACAACTTTGAGGGCAGAACTTAATTTATATGACACAAAATACAACAATTATTTCGTTGTGGTGATAAAAATACCTATACAAGAATAGTAAATATAAGTTGGATGCTAGAAGCGCACAAGGACCAAGCTTTCCTTCTACCACACGCTAGGTCAGATAAAAATTTCCACAACAAAATGTTTACTGGATTTTATAAATCATAATGGGAAAATTGGATGACCAATTTAAATCACAGCTCCATAAAAGACAACTTTGAGGGCAAAAAACTTAATTTGTATGACACAAAATACAACAATTATTTTGCTGTGGTGATAAGATACATATACAAGAATAAGTAAATATAAGTTAGACGCTAGTAGTGCACAAACCTTCCTTCCCAACACCCCAGGTCAGATAAAAATTTCCACAGTGTGAAATAGCTTGGTCTAAGCAATATCATTTGTCAAGCGCTTGTGCTGGTTGTAATGCATCTCCAAGAAGACCTTTGAAGCCCTGTCAACTGTTTTACGCCACGTCTACATGAAAAGAAAAAATTAAAAAAAAACTAATAATAGTAATCAATAAAATGAAGAAATAAATAGAGGCAATTCACAGTTAAACATTAAGTTGACATTGAACTGCTACAGTTCACAATAATTTAATGAATCTCAAGGTGCAAATAGCAACTATTCCAATAGTTGATGAAATCATGATGGTGATGGAGTGGCGGCAGTGATGGCGTACCACAGCCAATCCTACTATCTAATGTAATGACAGTCACATGCTGGTGCAATCAGCATGACAACGATAATGATATAAATCAAAAGAAAACGTGTACTTTCAAATTTTCAATCTCTTTTAACTATAAGTAAAATGAATTTTACCTAACCAAAAAAAGCAAAATGAATTTTCTATCTGATTTCTAATCTCACCCTTCCCAAAACACTTGATGTAGTAGGTATGTGCTTTAGGTCTTATCAATTTTGATTCTTTAGGATTAAAGTCTTGTGAGTGTATACAGCCTTCCGTTTGCATGCTGACCAACACCTAGGTTTAGTTTTTCCTAAAGGAAGCCTTTATTATTAACTCCATTCTTACATTGTGCTAATCTAACATGTATCGCCCTTAATACTAGCCATGCTTCGCCGTGGAAAAAATCATAGCAGCCACTCTATGGGAACATTTACTCTGGTGAAAGTTTCCTGCAGTTGAAATGCAAAATGTCATGCTTTTTGGTAACTATATAGTGCCATTCCTAGAGAACAAAATCTACGTATATCCCATGATCTACGTATATCCCAAATTTTAGTTGACTTGTATAAATCCTTCTTAGCCAGGCTTAAAATATAACCCTAATAAGCCCTCATCTATAAACAGGGTTTTATTTCACATCTTTTGGTCAAATGACTATTGCAGTAACATTTCAAATCAAAAATTAATTTGACAATGCTAAAGATCTAGTGATTCAGATAAAGTGCTAATGCTTCACACTTAAAATGTTGTTTGGCACTTGAATAAGGTCTAGAGGAGATTTAGCCCTCAAAATGGAAAAGAATTTGCTTAGGATTGATAACATAACATGACAGAGATTATGAATTGTTCATTTTATTCAATTAAACCAGTACAAATTTGCTTTATGCCAATCAATTCTGCAATCAATATAATAATCAATTAGACACAAAAGGATTCCCTTTTTCTTTTCTTTTTTGCTTCTTCCTGTCGAAAATCAAAATGGACAAAAACCACAGGACCCCGTAGCCAACCAATTCACCATTAGTAAGGGAAAAAAAAAAAAAAAAGAAACAACCCAACCCTAACCCAGTTCATGTGCCTTAGGTGTTGAATCCTAAAACTTGTTACCATGTTTGTTATACCACTGGAAATTGGTGATGTTTGTTCCTGAATGGTTGGTAGAGTATCAAGCATCCATGATACTCTGTGAATTCACCACAAATTAAACACGATCCACCATTGACTAGGAAATCACCAAAACAAACTTGAAATGTATTAAAGTGATGTAAAACGCATATTAATCAATTCCTAAGCTTGAAAATAGTCCATCGGGGGGCCAAAATCTTGTGATAGTAAGATGGGCAACCCACAAACACTCATCCACAGGAGCCGAAATACATAAAGAGAGGCTAGGACAACCCTCACAAGGGTCTACTAGGCCAGAGTAGGGAAAAAAATACATTATTTATTGACCCTACTAAAAGGCATAAATGCTGAAAATTGACAAACAGTTGGGGATGGAACGAGTATTTATAAATGAGATGACTTGAAGACCAATCCCATACAAAATCCAATTTAAAACCACCTTAGAATTTGCAAAATCGTTGGCCACTACTCGAGCCATGAAAATCCCTAGAGATTGGGTGTTTGCTTCCACTTGAGATCTCAGTTTTTTAATAGATTGGGTGTCTGCTTCCACTTGAGATATCAGTTTTTTAATAGATGGAAACAAAGTTGATTGAAAACTCACAATTTTCATACAATGGAATATTTTTTCTTTCAAGCTTGTCCCTTAGCTATCCTTCAAGTCAAAAGTTTTCCTATAAAAAATTGGATATATTGCGGCCAAGATTTTTCTTTATACGTAGAATTATTGGAAGATTTAATTAGTTTGATGATCTGTCAGCATTATTAGTGGCTAAGATTGAGGAAATCTATAGCTAATAGATCATTATTTGGTCCCACGATTTTAGGGGATTCTAGTAGTCTGTTATCAAATTTGTAGATAAAAGTTTCCTGTTTTATTGCTTTCTGTTTTAGATAAGTTTGATTCCATTCTAGGTAAGTTGTAAATATTATCATCTATAAAAGGGTGAATGTAATCCTTTATTTGATACAGTGGAATATTAAGTTTTTCTTCCACAGCAACATGGTATCAGAGCATTCTCTGAACCCTAATTCCCTCATATGACCAAATACGGCAGAAGTGACTCTTTCGTTTCCCAAATCACCTACAATCAAGAAGCCATGGCTTCCAGCAACAGTAGTGCAGATAGTAACCTCATGCCCATTACAGGACACAAACTGAATGGGAACAACTATCTCCAATGGTCCCATTCCGTAATGATGTTCATATGCGGAAAGGGAAAAGACGATTATCTCAATGGAGTTGCTGCCAAACCAAACAAGGATGATGAGAAGTTCAAATTCTGGAATTCTGAAAATAACATGGTCATGTCATGGCTCATTAATTCCATGACAAATGACATTGGAGAAAATTTTCTTCTCTACGGAACAGCAAAGGAGATTTGGGAAGCTGCTAAGGAAACGTATTCTAACAATGAGAATACATCTGAATTGTTCGAGGTGGAAAGTGTTCTCCATGACTTCCGCCAAGGAGATTTAATGGTGACTCAGTACTTCAACACACTCAACCGCTACTGGCAACAGCTGGACTTGTTAGAGGAGCACAATTGGAGCTGTCCTGACGATGGAATCAGGTATAGACAGATTATTGAACGGAAAAGAATATACAAATTTCTGATTGGATTAAATAAGAATCTCGATGAAGTCCGAGGGAGAATCTTAGGATCCAAACCACTGCTGAATATCCGAGAAGCACTTTCAGAAGTTCGTAGAGAGGGGAGTCAAAAGAAGATCATGATGGGCTCTCAAGAATCTGTGACAAATCTTGAGAGCTCAGCCCTTGTAGTTGGAGGAAATCCATACAACAACAATGACAACAGACCAAAGAAAGGACGGCCATGGTGTGATCATTGTCGACGTTCTGGTCACACCAAGGACACCTGCTGGAAAATCCATGGTAAACTTGCAGATTGGAAGCCTTCCCGGTTTGCCAATGACAAAGAAGGACGGGGCAATCTCGTCGCGGTGGATGAAAAACCATCAATCGAACCCATTCCCTTCAGCAAGGAACAACTAGAAGTATTACAGAAACTGTTCAGCCAATCATTGCCTGCCACTGCCCCCACTGTGGTTGGTATCGGTTCCTTGGCACACAAAGGTAATTTCTTAAGTGCTCTCAATGTTAAAAAGGAGAAGCTAAGTCCATGGATTATAGACTCAGGGGCATCGGATCATATGACTGGAGATGAGAAGATTTTTTCTACTTATAGTCCATGTTCTAAAAATTTAACTGTCAGGATAGCCGATGGTTCACTCTCAAAGGTTGCTGGTATAGGTTCTGTTAGAGTTTCAGAAAACATCACACTTGCCTCAGTTCTTCTTGTGCCAAATTTAAATTGCAATTTACTGTCCATTAGTAAACTCACTCGGGATCTCAATTGTGTTACTAAATTTGGCTCAAATTTGTGTGAATTTCAGGTCTTGGACTCGGGGAAGATGATTGGCAGTGCTAAGATGTGTTCGGGGCTCTATCTTCTCGAGGTTAATGATCCTTTTCAAGGAGCAACTCACCAATCTGATTGTTCAGTGTCCAATAGTCCTAGTTCTTTTTCTGTTAGTCGTTCTAATCATGATAGTGCAATTATGTTGTGGCACTATAGGTTAGGTCATCCAAATTTCTTGTATCTTGAGAAGTTGTTTCCTTCACTATTCCATAATAAAAATCCAAATGAGTTTCAGTGTGAGATTTGTCAATTTTCTAAACATGTTCGTAACTCTTATCCCAATCAATCCTACAAAGCATCTCAACCCGTTTCAATGATTCACAGTGATGTATAGGGTCCATCTAGAATCAAGAATGTTACTGGTTCTAGCTGGTTTATTTCCTTTATTGATGATCACACTAGACTTACATGGGTCTTCCTCATGAAAGAAAAATCAGAGGCAAGTCAGATTTTCAAAAACTTCAACACCATGATCCAAACACAATTCCAAGCAAAAATCCAGATTTTGAAAACTGACAATGCCAAAGAATATTTCAAATCCATCCTTAATGATTATCTCTTGAGTCACGTTATAGTTCACCAAAGTTCCTGTGTGAACCACTCCTCAACAAAATGGAATTGCCGAAAGAAAAAACAGGCATCTTCTAGATGTTGCACGCTCCCTTACGTTCTCTACCCATGTACCAAAATTTTTCTGGGGTGAAGCCATCCTCACTGCGGCATATCTCATAAACAGGATGGCATCTCGTATACTCAACTTTCAAACTCCCTGTCAAATCCTACTTCAGTCCCTTCCCAATACCCGTCTCATCTCCACTATCCCCTTCAAAGTTTTTGGGTGCTCAACTTTTGTTCATGTCCATCAACAACACAGGGATAAACTTGATCCTAGAGCCCTTAAGTGTATTTTTCTTGGGTACTCTCCAACTCAAAAGGGATATAAGTGCTACTCTCCGGTCACTAAACAATACTATTACTCCATGGATGTCACCTTTTTTGAGTACCAGCCTTATTATCCCAAATCTGATATTCAGGGGGAGCCTAATTTTGTCCAGGAATACCAGCTTTGGGATATTGAAGAATCATCTCACCTTTCTCCTAATTCTGACCAATTTTGCCCATCACTGAATCCTAAATCCATTCCTCTTCAACATCTCTTCCTAGAAACTCCTTCTCAAGCTCAAACCAACAATCTGCCTGTTCCTATTAATCCACCTCAAAATCTGGACACTATTCAATTAACAAAGAATGATGAGTTGATTACCTACTCACGGAGGAGAAGGAACCAAAAGGAGATGGAACAACAAGCATCTCCTGAGCAAGCCCAAGAATCTGATCCAAGTCCTAGATCAAGTGAAGATCCATCAGGTAACTCTAATCCCGAGACTTCACATAGTGAGTTAACTAATGATGATAGTGATATTCCTATTGCTGTGAGAAAAGGTGTAAGATCATGCACAAAACACCCTATATACACATTTGTGTCATATGAAGGACTGTCACCAAAGTTCAAATCATTTGTTGCCAACCTCGACAACATCCAGGTTCCCAATAACATACAAGAAGCCCTTGGCTCACCTAAGTGGAAATCAGCCGTGTATGAAGAAATACATGCGCTTGAAAAGAATGGAACCTGGGAAATCTCAGAATTACCAACTGGAAAACGTCCAGTAGGCTGCAAATGGATATTCACAGTCAAATATAATGAAGATGAGAGTATTAATCGATTCAAGGCACGGCTGGTTGCCAAGGGATTCACCCAATCATATGGAATCGACTATGAGGAGACATTTGCCCCTGTAGCCAAGTTAAACACAGTTCGGGTTCTACTATCTTTAGCTGCAAATCTTGATTGGCCTCTTCATCAACTAGACGTCAAGAATGCCTTCCTAAATGGAGACCTAGCTGAAGAAGTTTACATGGAAATTCCTCCAGGATTTGAGACACAAACTACATGCAACAAAGTTTGTAAACTTAGAAGATCTCTATATGGGCTCAAGCAATCTCCAAGAGATTCACAAAGGTAATCTCTTGGAGAGATTCACAAAGGTAGTTAAGAGGCATGGCTATTCTCAATGTCAGACGGATCATACTCTATTTGTTAAACACTCTCCTGTAGGAAAACTTGTTGTCCTCATTGTATACGTGGATGACATAATTCTAACAGGAGATTATGAGGAGGAAATCTGCACTATCCAAAGTCTTCTAGCTACAGAATTTGAAATCAAGGACCTTGGGAATCTCAAATACTTCCTAGGCATGGAAATCGCAAGGTCAAGAAAGGGAATCTCTGTCTCCCAAAGAAAATATGTCCTGGATCTCTTAAAAGAGACTGGAATGCTCGGATGCAAGCCGGCTGATACTCCTATGGATTCAACAACCAAACTAGGAACTAAGGAAAATTGTGCACCAGTGGATAAAGGCAGATATCAAAGACTTGTTGGTAAACTTATATACCTATCTCACACCCGACCAGATATCGGTTTTTCTGTTAGCATGGTAAGTCAATTCATGAATAATCCAAATGAAGAACACATGGAGGCAGTGTATAGAATCCTAAGATACTTGAAACTAACACCAGGTAAAGGATTATTTTTTGAGAAGAATCAAAGAAGAGATATTGAAGTATTCAGTGATGCAGATTGGGCAGGATCAGTACAAGACCGAAGATCTACTTCAGGGTATTGCACATATGTGTGGGGTAACCTTGTTACATGGCGAAGTAAGAAGCAATCGGTGGTGTCAAGGAGCAGTGCATAAGCTGAATTCAGGGCAATGGCACATGGCATTTGTGAGGGACTATGGTTACGAAGGTTGCTAAAGGAATTAAAAATTTCAGATGAAGAAACTATGAAAATGTTTTGTGATAATTAGTCAGCAATCAGCATTGCCAAGAACCCAGTACAGCATGATAGAACAAAACACGTGGAGATTGATCGACATTTCATAAAGGAGAAGATAGAAGAAGGGACAATCAAGATGATGTACGTGCCCACATGTCTGCAAACAGCCCGAGAAAGACGTTTGATGATCTGAGTTCCAAGCTGGGGTTAATAAATATTTACCGTCCAGCTTGAGGGGGAGTGTAGAATTATTGGAAGATTTAATTAGTTTGATGATCTGTCAGCATTATTAGTGGCTAAGATTGAGGAAATCTATAGCTAATAGATCATTATTTGGTCCCACGATTTTAGGGGATTCTAGTAGTTTGTTATCAAATTTGTAGATAAGAGTTTCCTGTTTTATTGCTTTCTGTTTTAGATAAGTTTGATTCCATTCTAGGTAAGTTGTAAATATCCCTATAAATTAGATGAGTATTATCATCTATAAAAGGGTGAATGTAATCCTTTATTTGATACAGTGGAATATTAAGTTTTTTTTCCACAGCAACAACTTTTATTTAGATTTGACTTGCTTTCATATGTATTTTTTCTTCTCTGATTTTGCTAAGCAGTCAAGTCACACAAGGAGGGTTCTTTCCATTCTAGTTGCTCCCAATATGGATTATTATTTCTTCTATGATTTTGCTAAGCAACACAAAGGAGGAATAAAATGATTGATATTTGCTCCCAATAGGTATTATTTCTTCAATTGTGATGTTGGAGCTAGTCCTCCTAGGCATTTGTACATCAACTTCTTAACACACCAAAATCCCATCCAATCAATTTCCATTTGATTCAAATTCTTGTTAGCCCTCCAACACATAGGAGAATATAATGATTGATGTTGGCCCTCCAGTACTACTAAATCAATAACAGCCTAAGTTTTCTAATCCAAGATTAAATAGTCTAAGAATTCAACATGACCAGCCTTAAGACAACCAACTTTATTTTGTTCATGTTGTATCTCAAGGGGGAATAATGAAGGAGCATTTTCCTCTTCCTAGTAGATAAAATCTAGAACGAGACACAAGGAGAAATCCCGGGCAAAAATTACATACGAGGGAAAAAGGCCAAACTATACATCAACCCATAAGCTAAATTCTTCCGGCAAATCAATCAAGAAACAAAAGAAAGAGATTCCTAATAGTATTTATCAAAGAGAGAGAGAGAGAGAGAGAGAGAGAGAGAGAGAGATTCCTAATAGTAATCCAAAAAAGGGCTCAATATCAAATGTTTCGACTCCAAAATAAAAACTACACCTCCATTAAAGATTTTCCTGTTGTGCTCCTAGATGCATCACCAAAAACAAATCACTGAAGACTCCGGCCCATTTCTTTCTTCCTTTTTCTTATTCCCTCCTTTTTTTAATAAGTAAATATATTAGAAAGGTGCCAAAAAAAGGAGCACAGTCACCACTTTACACCGGCTATGTTTGATTTCGGTTTGGATTAGGCAGATAGGATACCCCCGAATGTGTAAGCCAGTCGAAGGCATTTTAGTCATTCACATGCAAAAGAGTTATCCCCGGTTTAACTATCCCACCCCTAGGACAAAATAATCACTCATATGTAGGTAAAGGGATCACGTGGGATTAGCTATTCTGAGCAACTTTTGCAGTACCAAATGTGGGATTATTTACGAAACAACACAAGGATGAGGAGTCACAAGTCACTACATCTTAATTGCCAACTTCATATGCAAATGGAAATACAGCATGAGTTACATCAGACAGATCAATAACAAAGGCACATATGCTTCCACAGTCCACCATTAACAGTTGGCCTCTGAAAACTCCCACTAATATAAAAGCCAACATAACTTGATCATTCATTTAAGAATGGAAGTCAATGGCTTTCATGAATGAAATAAATAGACTTCGTTATCAGAAAGAGGACAAAGCATGTTGTTCTTCTCATGCAATATATATCTCGAGCTTTTTTTCTCTTGCTAAAAAAATAAAAAACAGAATTCGATGTACATCATGTACTAAGCTCTTAAATACTTAACACTGATAATTAAACAGCCAAGACATAGATAAAAGATACTTGCAAACTGCCTTCAGACACAAAGAAAGAAAGAAAGAAAAAAAAAAAATTCAAAATGGTGCGAATCAAAGAGGGGCTCACTAACAATGGCATTTTAAAGAGCAGTTCTATTTTCACAAAAATCAATCACAAAAGCCGGCACAACTCTAACATGGTACAATTAATATGTATATATGTAAATATATAGCACATATTATGTATGTAAAATTACTAACCTTGTCAATTGTGGCGAAAATGGACATGTTCTTGAAATCCCTGGACCTGAGCCGTGACCTCCCAATCCCCAGCCGCCGAATCAGCGCAGATGACATCCGGGTGGATACCGCCACAGCAGGAAGAAGCGATTTCCTCTCAACCAAACTGGCCCGACGGCTTAAGGAGGAGGAGGAGGAGGAGGGGTTCTCACGGTACTGCTGCTCATCATCATCAATCACAAAAAAAAACCAATTCAGTAAAATTCATATTGTTATTGTAGTAAAGACACATAATCAGATCAACCCAGAAAAGAGGAAAGAAAATAAAATATCAGATCAATCATTATTGGTTGGATTGAAAGGTGTGTAATAATTTCAAAAACAAAAAAATAAAAAATCTTGATACTACAAATATACATATATATATATATATATATATATAATTCATGATCAGAACACCTATAATGATTTTGGTTCTCATAATTTAATTTCTGAACATTTTTTTCATTTTTTTCCTAGAAAATTGTTCGTTTGGGGGAAAATAAAAATTGACAAGATTTTTTAAGAGAGAGAGAGAGAGAGAGAATGGGGGCATACTTGGATCCATATCGGTGCTAACAAGCTGCAACACAACATTCCTTCCGATCTTGTCGGTGAGAGCATCCAAATGTTTTACAAGTGTCTCCTTCAAGTCTTCCTTGTGCTTGTTCCTCACAGTCACCACTGCTCACAGTCTCCTTCAAGATTTTTTAAGAGAGAGAGAGAGAGAGACAGGAGGATAAAAAATGTAAGGGGAACATTTGTCTCCGTTGCAATTTTGTGAGAGAAATGTGCCGTTGGGTGGGGGCGGTGGTGAATATAGCCGTTGTCCAAACACACCCCTAAAAATTCTAATAACTAAACTCTTTTGAAATTGTAATTCTAATAAAAAAAAAATTTAAAATTCTTTTCTAAATGTATAATTAAACACACAATTCAAAATTTAATTTAAATTTTTTTTCAAAATTTATAACCAAACTCTTTTTAAAATTTTATTTAAAGAAAAATTTTAAAAAATATTTTTTTTATTTTATGTTTTAAAATCATGATTTTATTTTTTAAAATATTTAATTTTTTTTAATTTCAAAAAAAATTTGGATGGCCATATATATCTAAGAGGTTTTTTTTAATTTCAAAAAAAATTGGATGGCCAAAGCGAAGAAGTCCAGACCGTTGCTACCTTCTACTACGAGAACTTTTTGAATCGCTAAACGCGACGCATGACCGTGACTCCACGAGAACCGCTTCAACTCCGCCTTCAACTCCTGAAAGAAATGCTTCGCTTTTGCAACCGCCTCTGCTTTCAACCCTTGCGAGAACTGAAGGAGACGATTCAACGAACTCCACCTTATTGTCAGAGACCGTGAACTAGAGGCGGACGCCGACGCCGACGCGGGCAAAGTGTCCGCTCCTCCGAAGAAGGCAAACTCTCGGTCGATGTTGAGGATCGTTGTCAGCTCCACACTGCGGAGCACGATCGTGTCATCGTCTTGAAGGTCAAGTGTCACTTCGACATAAGGATTGACTTGAGAGAGTTAATTTTCTCTGTGATATATTGGTGTGGAAGTTGAGGAACCTTAGACATCATAATATAATATTGTGGATCTCTTCCATTACTAAAATTGGGAGAGGGACCTTAGACCAATTTTCCCTATATCTAAACCATAACAAATTATTTGGCCAATACTTAAAAAAATAACAAAAAATATTTTTCAATAAAATAAAAAAATAAAAAATATATTTTGATTAAAAAGCTTTTGAATTGAGTTTTGAGTTATGTGTTTGGTTATGAGTTTTAAAAATAGTTTTTGAATTGAGTTTAGAGTTATGTGTTTGCTTATGATTTGAGTGTGAAGTTGTGTTTTGAATTTAAAAAATTTACAAAAATGAAATAAAATATTTAAAATGAAAAATAAATTTTTCTTAAGCGTTTTTAAATATTTAAAAGAAATAAATTCAAAAAATTTCAAAATACAACTCAAAATTCAAAAACTTAAAACTCAAAATACAACTTAAAACTCGTTTCAAAACTCAAAATTATTTTCAAAATTCAAAACTCAAAAACTCAAAAATATTTTCAAAACTCATAACCAAATAAATTTTTATTTTTTTTAAAATTGAACTCACAACTCCACACTTAAAATCACAATTTCACACTTAAATCATAATTATAAAATTAAACTGAACGGATTTTACCCTTAACTCTTACACTCACTAATATGCCTTGCACATACGAAAGTTTTGGGGCTATTGTGGGAGCCAAAAAAATATCCCAGCTATAGGGGCAAAATATCCTAAACAAATATTGTCCATCCCCTATAAAGGGAGATGACCCCATACACAACATGTATGCCTCATTTTCCCTGTCACAGAGCACACACACTCTCTAAATCTTCATCTTCTCTCCTTGATCTATTTTGGCTAACTTTATCATTGGAGTGTCTCTAACCGGCAACCCCGATTGGGTGGCGCTGATCATGCTCATCCTTGCAAATCTACAGGAGCGAAGCTCATCTCTTCGTTGGATCTCATCAACAATCCATATGAGAGGATTTTCTGATTCTCACAATAGATATAGAGGATTAAGAGAACTCCTACCTCAAAGATGAAAGTGAATAAGTGAAGACCCAAACTTTAACGATGATGAAAATTTGATCTAATCGGTTCAAAATGTCAATCTCAATACGCTCTGCGTGTTTGCCTCAAGAACTAAGGGTAGATTTATCAAAAATGAGATAAAATCCAAGGTTGAAGAGCTTGGTGGTTCAAAAATGGAGGAAAGAGAGAAAAGAGGGAGTGAAAATAAGTGATAAGAGATAAGAAATCTGACGAAAAAGGTAATTTAAATGCGCTTATTTCAAACAGATTGCTCAAGCGATTAAATCTAAGCTCGAGCAGTAAATGAAGGCTTGCAGTATCTCTACTTTCACAAACAGACTGCTCAAGTGGTCAAATGTGCACTCGAGCAATGAATCAATACTTGCAGAATCTCTCCCTACAACTCAGGTATGCAAACTTCAAACCGGACATAACTTTCTCGTTCGAACTCCGTTTTGGGTCATTCTTATATCTAAATCGAAACCTCGAAAATAAGTTTTCGAATGGTTCTAGTTTTACATCAAAATTCAAAGTGTAGAGAGAGAAAATGGTAATAGAGTGATGACTACTCAAAGGACGGTTATTCTAATCAAGGTTTTTTGTTCCATTCTACTCTACCATCACATCACCCCACCAATCAATACTCAAATGTCAATCAATGAGGTTCTAATTATAATAATAAGATAGTCAACCGCAATCCCATTAACTCAAGGAGCACAAAGTGTTACATTTCTAAGCTAAAGGAATGAAAGGAAAATGTAAATTTCTTTCTTATCTCTACTATATTTTTTCAATGAGCATATCCAATGGTTAAATTTGTGTTAAAATGTACTAAATGACAAAAGGGGTAAAAGCAAAGTCTAATTTTGTTTGTTAAGTGTTTTTTAATTTAAAAATGTGCAATAACGTAGTTAAGGTGCGTTTTGGTGAATGCATCGCAGATGCTCTAAACACTCCACAACCACCCATTTTCTATTATTTGCTCACCTCTTTCAACAGTCCCACCACCACCACCTCTAGACTTAAGGCCATTGCCTCTCCCTCTCCTGTCGCCCACTTGCAACGCCACCCTCTCCCATCACCCAACGCACGCCCCGCATGGCATAGAATTGGTAAAAAATGTGAAGGTATGAAGTGTAATTAACCCTATCTTCATTGTTACAAGCATTTTTCTAAGCCTCTTATTTTGATTGTGACAACTTGGAACAAAGTCACTTAAACACAACCAACAATCCCTCTCCCAAGGTTGACTTAGACATGCAGAACGGCACCATACCAATTGCAAATTGCTAATAACTCTTATGCAAAAGAACAAAGAAATGCTTACAATATAACGAACAATGCTAGGGAACACCAAATATTCTACACACAATACTAATGGGCGTTGATCCCATGCGGTGTGAGAATCCCACACTCACGCAAGTATTGTGTAGAATATAATAATTCATTTGGAGTCTAGCATTTTTGCAATACAATTGGTACGTAAAGAAAACATTTTACATTAATCTCAGTTAGCTAGTACCGGGAACAAGGGAAAGAACAGTTAAAAGAGGCAACCAAACCACACAAACATTAGAACTCTATGAAACTCACCTGTGAACAGAACACAGCTTCACACTATCAAGGAAAAAACAATTAAGTTTAGAAGGAAAATTGAAAAACATAAAAGAAAAATGTTCACTAATTCAAATTAGCACACATGTTCCTTCCTACATTACATTAAACCAGCAAATAAATATGTAAAAATGCAACCTCGAGGCACAGGGCAGCAACCAGGCAGATTCTCTTCAGGACATTTATAAATTTTAAATTGTTCAACCGCAGGAATGATCTTGCCTTGATCGGCCACTTCAAACTCATTACAAGACCCTGAAAAACCAAGAGGGTGATGAGAAGAAATTAGTAGCTGCTTTGCCATATTTGTTGGGAATGCTTAGAAGGTTGTTGGCCTTGAGAGCCACCAAGGGGACCATCTCTAGGGTTTTGCTGCTGCTGCTGATGTTCTAGTGAAATTCCAGACTGAGAATGGTAGAAATTTGGATACCCAAGAGCTCCGTAACTCTGGGAAGGTTGCTGAGTTTGCCGGAAACCCTGCTGACTCTGTCCCTGGAAGCTGTAATATGTGCTGGCTGGAACAGCTGACATTATTCTGGAACCAAGCCCATGAACCCACATAGCCAAGTTTTCATTCTACTCAAAAGAAGGGGAAGGATCAAATTAAAATTTTCATGAGTTCCAAAAGGAAACAACAAAGGAAAGAGGGGAAAAACAAACACACACACATACTATGAAGCACGGACAACTTTACAGAGGTTATGTACAGGCGTCCACATGTGTTTGACGCACTGGGACATGTTGACACACTGCAGACAGTCTCCTTTTCTTTAATTTTTCCCACCAGAATAGCATACCCGAGATTGATGAATTTGATAAGATAAAATATTACACAAAATAAATACATCATATTAACAAATATGACATACAATAAATATATAAAATTATATGTTTAGCACGAGTCTCTAGCTTGTCGTGTCCTATAATTTTAGAAAATTTGTCCTCATGTCCGTTTTATGTCACGTCAATATCTGTGTCCATGCTTCTTAGTGTAATGCCACATCAGTGTTCATGTCCGTGCTTCTTGGTGTATATGTATTAATGCTGCAAAAACATTTAAAGGCTGTACAAAAATAATAATTGTTCACCATAAATTTAATAACTATTGAAACACATCAATCTATTAACTATTTATTTCCTTTATACACACATAGACAAATGTGGTTGAAGAATCAGAGGCAACTTAATATTTTGTCTTTGTTTTATTTTTCCAAGAATAATGTCCTTATTTAAATGCGAGGTACCTGCTGAAGAGAGATTGAATGATTGCCGTCCTTGTACTGAGAGCTTAAAATGTCATCATATCCGATGGTTGTGGGCCCAGGAGCAGCAGGTGGGAAGTTACTTGGAATGGAAGTCGAACTTCCAAAGCCACCATACCCAGAAACAATAGCAGCAGACTGAGGCAGGCTGTTAACAGAAACATTATTATTCTTATATTGTGGAAGCCCTGCTGCTGCTGCCAGAGATTGATGGTCCGTGCTGTTACCACTGCCAAATGCCTGTTGGAAAGTAGATGGCAAATATGTATAGCTTGTAGGCAAGTAAGGATAGCTAATCATGCTAGCAAATGGCCCCAATTGAAGACTAGGCTGGGAATATGGGTGCACAGCAAGATGTTGAGGAAGACCAAGTCCTGTGTCGACGTTACTTCCAGGCAGGATCTGTGCACTTGGCTGAGTTGATGAAAAGCCAACCGTCTTCAAAGCCTGGATATGTGTAGCAGAATATAATGAATAATTAAATCTAATAAATGAAATAATTAGCAAAAGGGGAAAAAATTGGATCTCTAGACATTTGCAAGGCTTTTTGGTTTAGATCTTCGATGTGAAGGGACTCAAACTTCTTTTTTGAATATACAAGTTCAACCCGGCAACTTAAAATTGGGAAATGAAATTAAAAAAAGTATTTTGTCATCGTGTGATTTAATTTAATTTAATTTAATGTTTTTTAAAAAACAAGAGAAGTAAAAAAACTCTCTTCGGGAACTTCATATCTTAAAGAACACAGATATGGAAAACCTTCAGTATGAAATAATTCCATTTTATTTCCTCATCCCAGGCAAGGCATAACACCACCTCATGATAATTTTAATCCCATCAAATATCACTTACATACACCCTCCCTCATGTGGTCATGCCTCAAAGCCCTTTCCTCTTTCCCATAAAATAAATAAATAAATAAATGAGAAAGTAGGTATGATTGAAACATCCATCAACTTATCAAAGAAGAATTCACAAGAAAAAAAATTAGAGTCTAAAACCTAGATAACCAAGAAGTTCATTACCTTCACGAGTTGTGATCATTAATTGGATTAGAATAAGAGATTATCATATAGTCAATTCAAGCATCATGAGAACATGATATATCTATCATACACAACACAATTGAGTAAACAAACGAGCAAATGGAACCTTCGCACTCAAGCATCCTCCTGAAAAAAATTCTGCTATCTTCCACCAGATGAATGTAATGAAAAAAAAGATAAAAAACCTTGACTAATCTTGGGGCTTTGAAGTTAATGACCAAGCAAACCTCTAGTGGCCCCTTGGTTTGACTCGAACTCGAGACCATTGGATTTAATCCTTAAATCTTTACTGCTCGGGAAGAGAGACCTCCAGTGGTGCAAACCAAGCCCCCCTCACACTTGGGAAGAGAGACCACATCCCATTTAACTAAGTGTTAATTTTTCCCTTCTTCACAACTTTTACATAAAATCTCTCTCAGCATGTTCTAAATTTTATTTGCAACACCCACTAATACCCTAAAGAAAGATAATAAGCGTAAGTTCGGTTAGAATGAAAATTGGAAAGTAAACTAAACTAAATCAAACCAAAGCAAAGACTCAAGTCTCATCAAATGGAGTCGGCAATGAAAATTGGAAAGTATGAGAATGAAATTTTTTTGAATATTTCCTGCATTTGTTTAGCATGAGAATGGTGAAAATGCAAGAAAGTAATATTTTTTGTACAACCCATATCACCATGGTAACTTGACTTTCCGTTTCTTAAAATTTTTTTAAAAAAAACAAAAATGATATTTATTTATTTTCTCAAGAGAGTAGTTACATGTTATAACTTTCTTTCAAAAAATTCATCTCACTAAATGCATGTTAACAATTTTTTTAATTTCACTTTCACTTCTCATCATATTTTTCACCCTAATTAAATGGATCCTAAGCAAATAAGTATTCTTGACAAAACATATTGAACCAAAGAAAACCAAAAATACACAAGATGTTCATATCTATACATTTATTTTTTTTGGATGAGTAATTATTGGTTTTAACTTGACATTCAACAATTTCCCCAAAACCCTAGAATACATAACATATAAATGCATATGGTGCCATGTTTCCATGCCGACCGGTCTATGACAAATGTGCCTATGTTTACATCCACGCTTCATAGGAGCACAATACTTTCCTCATTCCCATGTTTAAAGTTGTAGGTACATGGGTTCATCTCCATTATGTGGCATTGATATGTTGTCACAAGTGTGCTTGAGATCTCCATGAATCTCACTATCTCCAGGATCCACATGTAGAAAGGAACCACCTCCTGATCCACATGTAGCATCTCAACTCCTAATCCATATGAAGGATCCTACCTCCAAATCTCAATGCAAGATCCACATCTTAAATGAAAGAGGTTTTTCCACTGCAACTTGTGACCTGCAACTATGACATGTCCATCTTGCACGCCTGACATTCATACCATGGCATGTGATTGTGATACTAACACAAGGACGCAATGATCCGTGGATCCCTTGAGATTGTCAGGATTCGTTAACTTCTCTTGACATTGTCAGGAGGTCCTTCCCTATATAAGGAAGTCTCCCCAAAGCAACTTGGTATAGAAGACCTCCACTGCCACCCACTCTCTTCTAAGCTTGCCTAGATTTCTCCTCCTCCACCTCCAGTGACCTCATGCCATCTAAGTGCCTACCATCTTCCTAGATCATCTCGTTCAGCCACACCAGACATTATCATCCACAAAAGTTATTAAGGGTGGGAACCCTTTTTAAAATCCCCGAGGAAAAGATTGTTAGAAACTCACATTGAATTCATTTGAGGAGGATAGCTCTATTATCATGAGTAAATTTTTTTTTCTTCAGATGGCCTTGGAGATATCCAGCCTTTTAGTTAAACAAAACAAAACACACACACACACAGAGTGTTATTAAAGGCGTGCGTAGGCGTGCGCCTAGGCCCAAGTTCCATCCAAGCCCAAGGTTTGCGCCTCGTAGTATTCCAAGCCAAGCGACTTCGATAAGACGCGGCTAGGCCCAAGTCCCGTCCAGGCCCAAAGTTTGTGGCTTATAGTGTTCAAGGCCAGACAACTACGATAAGGCGCTTGATTGGCCCAAGGCTTGAGTCTTGAGGACTTTTTTTATTATTGCTTTAATTGATTTTGTTTAAAATCTAACCATTGATTTAATATGGTGTAGCTAACGATGATCCCTACTCTTATTACAGATGCCAATACATTGGGCATTCAACCCCAAATCAACGATAGAAGAAAAATTAGCCCTAATTCCTAATCTTCAAAAAATACTAAATGTTTAACATTTCATTTTGTTTATGTTGAACACTAAATTATTTACTTATATTAAATTATATAATTTTTTCCCCTACAAGGTGCGCCTTGAGCCTAGGCCCCAGAAGACCTTGGCACCTTGGTGCGCCTATCGCCTTTAATAACACTGACACACGAGACATGACCATGGGATGGGGCCCATGGGCTTCCAAAGTTTCTTGTGATCTAATTTGTCCTAGTGTCAAAAGGATCCTCCACTTGTGCTCTTGTTTCCCTCCCTTTAGTTATTTTTCTTTTAGGGCATTTGTGTGTGTTTGTGTGGACACCCTTATGTACTTTTCTCTTTACTTTATCAATTTTAATTTCACATCAAAATAGTCAAGATGCAATAAGATGCATGTGAACAACAGAAAAATAAGTGAATATCATCAAGTCAGGACAAAGTACGCAAATGTCATCTAAAATAATTCTTACAAAAATTAATGACTGCATCAATAAGAAGAATTGACATGGTTCCAGTTGAACGCGCCACGGGGACAATACAGGAAAGCTGAATAAATGTAAGTCAAGACTGCTAGAAAATAAAGAATGGCATGATTTGACCTCAGTTGAGCTTAGTGGTGGGTCATTTTCGTAAACCAAAAGCTAATTCATTTAGGTGTGGTTCAAATAAATTGCACACCTTAAACAATGTAATTTTCGAAAGGCACGAATGTTCGGACAAGTATTCCACTTAATTTTTGCATCTTAATACTATTTCTCTATTCGGAAGTTGGGAACTCAAAAATTTATCAAATTTTATGCATGAGCTAAACAATCCACATGAAGATATAATTCTAGGGAGAGTACCTCTTCCACAGAAATGGTTGAACAATCTACATGAAGATATAATTCTAGGGAGAGTACCTCTGGCACAGAAATGGTTGAACCGCTGATGGAAGACACTGCACTGCCGTATTTTGTAGGCATTGATTGTGTCATGAGAAAGGGTGAGTACGGAAGCTCAGACTCTCTCACAGGCTGAACACTCACTGCCAATAAAGAGCTTGGTAATGAGTTTGTATATGCCTGCTGTTACCGCATAAAAACAAAAAAACAAAAAAACGAGTGAGAATTGGCAAAGAAACGTATCTACAGGACTGAAAAGATTGCAGTGTTAGTTCTTCAAATTTAGCAAGCTCAATATAAAAGAGAAGAAAAAAACAAACAAAATAAAAATTCTGAAACCATCATGAATAGCAAGAGCAATAATTTAATATAACGAAAACAACTCCAGTTAGAATTATATTAATGACAATAATAAAGTGACCAAATTAGTCCAACCACGATAAATGTAGAAGAACTAGTCAAGGCATTACAATATGGATCATACAACTTGAAAAGACTTTTAAACAGGAATGCAATAATGTCAATATCAAGTGCCTAAACTAAATAGTACCAATGCATCTAGGTCACTTGAATTTATGTATCTACATGGGTTTCTTTTGAACATTTCAAACTTCAAATTAAATATGCATACAAAGGCATCCATTTATGCACTGACCATATTGGTAGGAAATGTTTACAGACAAATAAATGATAAGAAAAAATGCAAGCATAGTGTATAACGCATGGTACTTTGCAAATGAATATATGCAAAAGTAGATCACATATCAATTTTTGTACAAGGTTCCATAACAAAAACTTCATCCCTCGTTAGCACAAACTTTAATATCTTTCTCCAAATTCACAAAAGTTAGCACCAAAAAAAGGTTACATGTGACTGAGGTGGTCAACAAAATTAAAACATATAAGAAAATTCATCTAAACACAGTTTGAAATTAAATACACTAACCAAAACATCATGTACATTGCCTCAAACATAAAAATTTCAATGGGAAAGCCCCATAAAACTGGAAAGCTCTACTTCCTTCAAATGATAAAGCTTAGAACTAAGTTTTCATGTTAAGCACATGGCAAAAAGATGCTTGGCTTTCTGATGCTCAAGTTTATTGAAAACCTAAAGCGTAAAGAGAAACAAGGGAAAAGTGGCTCAAACCAATAATATGTACACCACCAGTTGCATGATTGTATTAATCACAACACAACAGAAAAGAAAAATAAATAAATAAATAAAATAAAAAACTGAATTCAGTTGATAGAATCACGAAATAACAATTTCCTTTGTTGCTGGTTGATAAAACAAATAAATAAATAAAATCACAACACAACATAAAAACTGAATTCAATTGATAAAACACATGATATATGTGAAAACAGTTAATTTACAATAACAGAAGAGGACAAAAGTTTCATGTATTATATAGGTCATTACACTCGAGAAAGGAGGAAGATTCTGCGTATGAGAACTTGTCTGAGGAAATGCAGCATTCAACTGTTGGCCATTGTCAAAGTTATAATTAGTGGAAGACGAAGGGAACATGCATTGAGTTTCATGTGGTGCCTCAGTATTTTCTTGTTTCAACACTTCAGGTTGTGAAGCAGAAGATGAATCATAAAACCCAGCATTTGCACCAGTTCTTTGAACTAAGTTTCCATCCGAAGCAGTTCTGAGAGGCTCATTCCCATAGTACTCGGGGTTTCTGTGAGGAAAAGTTTTCATGAGATAATTTGCAAACAACTAACAAGTAAAATAAACGAACTACAAACTCCAAAAGAAGGGTATACGTTGTGTCCGAGTGCCCAACTAGTGAAGCATCTGCATCTGCAGATGTCTCTTCAATATTACTTTTCAAAGGCCTAGATGAAAATGGCCCAGAAAAGGCAGCACTAATACCAGACCCAAAACTACCAAAGCTCAAATGTGAGCAGTCTGCACTCTGGACTTGAAGGTGATTAGGAATTATTACTGAATGATTATCTTCTTCAGCTGGTTCCACCCGGTCCTCCTATACACTTTTTTTTTTGGGTGAATAAGACATAAATAAAAGACAAAGAATATACAAGATTACAAGGGGAATACCCCAGGCCCTAAATCAGCTATACAGCAAAACAGACACCATAAGCAAACAAAACAATGTTCAGTATCCATATCTAAGAAAATAGGGAAAATGAACATTGCGAAAACAAAAGGGTATGACATACCCTCAAAACCTCAAACCAGCAGCAACTAAGCCGACTAAATACAACCTGAGACAACGAGGCACATAAAAGTCTATCATGTGCAATCCAGAAACTAAAGTAATGGCATGAGGCCGAGACATATCAACAAAAGACCTAGTACATCCCACTAGGGTAGGCTTAACAAAATATTGAGCAATGTAAGTTAAAAACACCATAAAGAAAGATAGTAATATAAAAGAAGACAGCTTGTAGACAACGAGGCGCATCCAGCAGCCATCGGCACTTGACAGCCACTTGTAACTCAAATACAGCAGACCAAATTCCCAATTATCAACCCAGCAGGTAGCAGCACCTATCGGGTAAGCAGCAACATACACTATAGCATCGGACAGCATCTCCATAAGCATCAACACACCACAACCCAAATCACAAAAGCCCAATAAAATCCAATAAGAAGGATAATACACACATATTGTAAACTCTCATCACTCGGCCTACAGTATAGGACCTCACAACACTCGAAAACTGCTTCCTTATCCTGCAAATAAAGAGATAATATATATATACTGGTTAGCAAATAAAACATATATAGGCTATTTTCACTCAACCCTCAGATATTCCATTGATGTTACCAAAATGTCTAACAGATTTGAAGTTTATGACTCACATCACTCAACCCTCAATCCATAGAGCTGCACAGGACACAAACAGTTAGAAACCCCACATTATGTAGCTCACCAACACTCAACTCTCATGTGAGAAACTCCCATCACTCAGCAGCCCTCCCAATACGAATAGTATGGGGCTTCAGAATGGAATCAGTCAAATTCCATTGCTTTAGGAACCATTCATCACCTGCATATTTAGGCAAATTGTTTAATGACATTAGCCTGCCTCTAATCATTTGAACAATTGACTTGATAACAACTTCTTCAGGTTTCATTTCTTTATTAAAAATTCTGTTATTTCTTTCAATCCAAACTTGATAAACAGTACATAGCAGAGCCAGTCTAGTAGTAATGGCTCTCAGAGATTTACCCAGACTCTCCCTCATAGCAACATGAACAATATCAGGCCAAAAAATGTCAGGCCACTTTACATTACACTTAACTTTAATAGCATCCCAAACCTTTAGAGAGAAGATGCAATTAAAGAAAATGTGAGAGTGGTTTTCAGTGTGATGATTGCAGAAGGAGCATTTGAAATTATCACTCAGACCAAAAGATTCTAACCTGTCCCCAGTGTTAAGCCTTCCATGTAAGGCAATCCAGACAATGAAACTAACTCTAGGGATATTGAAAGGACTCCACAGCAGTTTATACCAAGCCACCTTATCATGTTTATCTCTCCAGTGGTTCCAAGCAGATTGGATGGAGAATATACCATCTTGAGTAAGAGTCCAAATAGGAGTATCATTACTTGAAGATCTGGGTTTAAAAGAAGGGGGGGTCAACGATATAAGGTCTCTCATCTCCCAAGAGTTGGGAAAAGGCCAATGCCAGGAATCCCCATTAACAATATTGCTCACTTTAGCCTCCCCAGAGAGACCAGAATCATAGATAATCCTATTCCCAAATTTGTCCCAAATAGAGCCCACCGGATGCCAATTATCATACCACAAAAAGGTAGCATTACCATTCCCAATTTTGTGTACAATGAGAGGAAATATTGACTTCCTAAGAGAAAGAATCTTCCTCCAGACCCAAGAAGGGTCACTAGGAACAGGGACTTTCCAAAAACTTTTGCCTTTGAGTAAGTAAGATTTAACCCATTGGCACCACATCGATTTCTCACCCCCCGAGAAAAGGAACCAAATATGTTTGGCAATAGCAGCTCTATTCCAAACCTCCAGAGATTTAAAACCCAGACCACCTTCAGACTTGTGAGCACAAACCTTATCCCAAGCAATTTTCGCACTATGCTTCTTCAGATCAACCCCGGACCAAAGAAAGGCTCTAAGTAAATTTTCAATTTCTCTAACAACCTTCTTAGGGAGGATGAACAACGAGGACCAATAGACTTGCATGGAGAACAGGATGGTTTGAATAAGCTGAGCTCTACTAGCATAAGAGAGGGCCTTATTGGTCCAACTCTTAATACGGTTAGTGATCCTATCAATAAGCTGCTGGCAATCTAATGCTCTCAACTTAGTGGTGATTAAGGGAACACCCAAGTACTTGACAGGGAGGGTACCTTCCTTGAAATTGGCAATCTTAAGAATTTCCTCCCTAAGACTAGAGTCACACCTGCAGAAAAATATGTTACTCTTGGCAGCACTAGGGGTAAGACCCGAAAGATTCTTGAACTCCCCATAGAAAAAACAACATGCCATACCACTAGAGTATTTCCTAACAAGACAAGATACTAGAATATTGACTTACAACCCAACCCAGTTTGCACTTATCTTTACAATTGTACCACAAACTTGCAAGTTCAATTTCCACTTGCTAGTGGCTCTGACAACATCAACTAGATCTCAGCTACTGAGTGCATGGTGTATGTAAACAAAATGTGTATGTTGTGCATGGTTTTTTGTAAACCACCAGGTAAAAGTTTTCTCAAATCAATTTCAATGCATAAGAAAATCGAATCTACTTTGAATATATATGGACTAGGCCTCCGAGGGGTCTAAAAAGAT
The DNA here is from genome assembly GCF_004153795.1 of Camellia sinensis. NCBI lineage: Eukaryota > Viridiplantae > Streptophyta > Magnoliopsida > Ericales > Theaceae > Camellia > Camellia sinensis. The sequence goes on from NW_021026031.1 coordinate 215,103, forward strand.
TAGGGATGCTAAGGCAAAATTTCTATATAAATAGAATCGAAAACGTGTTGCCCTATTTATCGTTTCAATATGATAAGGTTTCACATGATTTTCAAAAATTTTCATGCCGCTTGAGAGTCTTTCAAGAGGGCATGTTTTGCAGTATGCTCATGCAAATATGCATGCTGTAGGATCAGCGCATGTTTCACATTGCTAGTGGACCAAGTAGCACAAACACTAACATGCAATGTGACATGCTATGAAGCACCGACACTTCAAAACAAGTGTCGTATCCGTGTCGGACACAGACACGGTGGGGACACGCGAACACAATAGAGACACGCCACATGGCATGTCCCTTTATTTAATTAATTTATTTCAGGGGGCACACTAAGGACATGCCAAGCTGTCTTTTCCCCCAATTTCTTTAGTACTTTTGATGAATGATGAATGATAAATGTATATTTTTTTCTTAGATTTAAATACATAATAGATCATCCATAAAAAAAAGATATAAACTATAAGTGTTAATTTAAAAATATATATATATTTTTTAAAATATAGAATTAGAGCTTTTTTTGTTAATATTGATTGTTTGTGGATGAAATAATAATCCAGATAGCTAATACAAATATATGAAATCATATTTTATTGCTGTGTCCGTGTCTTTGTTTTTTTGAAACCGCTTTGTCCCGTGTCCGTGTCCACGTCCGCGTCCGCGTCTGCATATGCATCCGCATCCGCATCCATGTCTGTGTCCGTACTTCTTAGGTGACGTGATACAAACATGCTGATTTACAAAAAATTGAAGACACAACACACTTGGGACATGATAAAATTTATATTTTTACAAATTTATATATGTCAAATATATATATACTTTTTATTTAAAGATAAAAAAAAATATGTAACATAACATTAATTATAATAAAAAAGCTATATATATTTCATAACCTAAATATCAAGATATTATTCACATAACAATTATTTTAAAGAATGCAAAAATTATAAAACATTGTAATACACATGATGTATTCATCTCATAATTTTTAAAAAACAAATTTAGAATGCATAAGTTGTGTTTTAAAGAATGCAAAATATTATTATTATAGAAGGATTCATCACATAAGACGTGTTCAAAGAGTTCAAGAAGTGTTGGTGAAGTCACTGATATTATGAATTTGATTTTTTTAATTAAGACACATTGAACAAAATCCAAGCATTCTTTTAGGAGTGTCGAAAGTGTGTCGTTGTACGACACGGGTGTCGAACATGACAAGTTACCTTCGCAAAAATGTCAATGCTTCTTAATTTGTAGAAGTCCTCAATCCTCAACACTTAGACACACTAACCTATAACATAGACATCTAGCAAAGCTTTTACCTATGAAAATCGCCCACACTATAACACTTAATAAAAATGTCTGGAAAACTTCAGCCTATGAAGCATGGACACTTCAAAATTAGCGCCGTGGCGGTGTCCGACACGGGGACACGCTGGGGACATGTACGAAACACGACAGATGGTGTGTCCCTTTAATTTAATGATTTTTTTGTAGGGACAAAGTGGGGACATGCATGTCCATATGGGGACACGGCACGGGACATGGCACGCGTGTCCATTTGGGGACACAGGGCTAATTTTTTTTTTTTTCATTATCGTTTATTAGGACTTTTTTGTGAATAGATGATCTATTAATTTGTTTACAAGTAGTGGTTATATTTAATTAATTAATGTTACTATGTTAATGTTAATTTTGATTTAGGATTAATGTAATATGAATCTACATAACACATAAAAATACATAAAAATAAATAAAATAAGATTCGCAGTGCCCCCCGCCGTGTCTGTGTACCCTTTTTTTGAAAATTGTCGTGTCCCGTGTTTGCGTTTGTGCTTCATAGACCTCAGCTAATTTTTCATTTGAAGATGAAGACATATTAATCTAGAACTATTTTGACATAATAAGTTAATCAAGTAATAAAATTTCCTTTTCTTTCCACTGAAACAACTGAAATGTTTCCATTTCCTAAGAGACCAAAACGAAACACTTGTAAAATAACGAAATTCTAGCATTTCCATCACAACAAACCAGAACATAGTGAAACATACCAAAACATAGCACAAAGTAACAAAACAGTAAATCACATCAACATAAATATAGAATTTTTCATAAATGTTTTTACAAAAAAAAAATAAAAATAAAATAATATGAAAGGGCCATATTTTACCATATTAATAAATATTATTATGGATATAGTAATATGACTACTACTTTCTAAGTGTTTTTTCTTTTCTTTTCTTTACGTTCACTTTTTCTTTTTCTTCTATTTTACTTTTTTTATTTTTTACCAAGAAGGAAAAAAAAATTAAAAGAAGAGATGAAATATAATGGAGGGAGAACAAGAAGTCTACCTAAAAAAGAAAGCAAGAAATAAGTCAAACAAACCGTCCTCACTCTTTACCCCTTGAATTAACCAGGGTGCACTTGCGGAAAACTTCTCGTCGAAGGCCTGTGCACCCCTGGGGATTAGTAGGGTTTTGATCCAGACACCTTGGTGCCAATCAAATACATATATATATATATATATATAAAGGAATTGGAATCTACCAAACCCAATAGTTTCAAAAATCGCATGAATTGTAACATGTAAATCGACTGTGAATCCATGCTCCGTGAATTCTATCCCAAAATTATAGCGACCCCGGTCTTTTCCTTTTGATTATTGTATCCGGACTCAGGTTTCGTAGATTCTGTCATTGTATAATTGTTGTTGTTGTCCTTTATTTTCTCATTTGGAATTATAGGATGTGTTGGGCAGGTTTGTTTTAAAATTCTTTGAAGGGGGGGAGGTTATAGCGACCCCGGTCTTTTCCTTTTGATTATTGTATCCGGACTCAGGTTCCGTAGATTCTGTCATTGTATAATTGTTGTTGTTGTCCTTTATTTTCTCATTTGGAATTATAGGATGTGTTGGGCAGGTTTGTTTTAGGTTGGTTGGGTTTAGAAACCAAGTGTTGCTGTCCAGGTTTTTGGTTCTTTGCTCGAGCGAGGAGTTGGTCGCTCGAGCGAGATGTCGTTTTTGGTTCTTCGCTCGAGCTGGGGTTTGGTCGCTCGAGCGAGAGATGGCGTCCAGTATGGACCTGTAGCTCTGCATTCTTGGCTCGAGCGAGATTTTCTTCGCTCGAGCGAGTTAGTTCGTTCTTCGCTCGAGCGATAGTTCCTTCGCTTGAGCGTGAGTCTGATTACAGACCTGGGGTTTTGAGTTCTTCGCTCGATCGAGTTTTCTTTCGCTCGAGCGAGCTTTTGGGTTGTTGGCTCGAGCAAAGTTTCCTTGGCTCGAGCGTAGCTTTTCTGTGTCTGGTCGCTCGTGCGACAAAGGCTTCGCTCGAGCGAGCCTGTCCAGTTTATATACGCAGCAGCGGGTTTTGATCAGTCCTTTTCATCTCCTTTTTTATTCCAAATCCTGGGTCCGACTTCTCTCTCTTCCTACTCACCTTCTCTCTTAGATTTGATCCACTTAGGGAGTGTTTCTACCCTAGATCCTTCATTAAAAAGATAGAGTGAGTCGAGGGCTTCCATTTAATCTGAATAGTTGGTGACTTTGGAACACTTTGGTATTTGGATATCATCTCTGTCTTCTCCATTTGGGTTGTTTTCTTCGAGGTAGGGATTTCCTACTCCATTTTATAAGTTTTGTTCTAAGTTTTGGTATTTTGATAAGTTGGGGTTACTTTGATAATTTTGAGAAAACCCTAGTTGTTTAAATTAATTAATTTTAAGGATTGGGGAATTTGGTTAAATTCATGAAATTGGGAAATTTATTGCTTAAATGGTGTAGTTGGATAGTGTAAACACTCGCCCATTGAATTGTTGATATATTTATTCCAGTCTAAAATAACTGTTTGGGCTATCAGTGGAGGATAGTCGTGATTGTTGTAGAAATGCATGTGGATTAGGGATAACTGAAACTAATCCAATTGGTAAGTCATTAATTTTGACTATTGCTTGATACAGAAAATACGTGTATTGATTGAGCATTGCATTGTCATACATTGTTTGTTGTGGGAGGAGATAGGGATGTACTCCACGGTTTAGGGGAAGATAGGGGATGGACCTTCAAACGGATTTTGTTTGGGAGGAGATAGGGGATGGACTCCATTAGCATCACTTTTATGTGTGCTTATTTATATAGAAGTGTTTTATTGATACAGCACTAAAATGTGTATCAATCTGGAAGTATGAAGTGTTTTGAATTGAGCTTGAGTCTATTTGTTTGTTAATATTTGGAAGAATGTGAATATGATATATATAATTCACTGTTGTAAGTTTGGCCAGGTTCTGAGCCATGTTGATAAAGTTGGAAAGTAAAACGTATCTTAGACAATAGTGTCATGAGCTGTAAAATGAAGTAATTGATTATCTTGGTTAACCATCTGTTGAATGCTATTGCTTTATTCATTGCTTATATGTGGTTTAGAATATTTCTACTGGGTTGTGGCTCACCCTTTATGGGAACATCATTTTCAGGTTCAGGTGATAAACTACCTCCAAGGACTTAGCTTGGGAGGGTTTGGTTTCTGGATTGAAGAAGATACCTTTAGTTGTTTGTTTTTGGTTGTTAGTACATGTAAACATTCAAGCCTAGGGCTTTTCTTGTATTGAGTTAGAACTCATATTTTTGTATCCAAGTGTTGGCTTGGAAAGATGTAAGCCTGTAGGGCATTTTATCCGATGTTACATGTAATGCTTTATTTAGTAATACTCTGATGAATGAATTAATAAATTGTCTTCTTTAAATAATGCATGTTAATGATATATATAATGGGTTAATTTTGAGGGCGTTACAAAAATAGATTCACCCATGGATTTATATCAATCTATGCATGAAATTGTAAGATTCTGATAACAGATATTATTACTACTGTTTAAATATATTTTTAGACCTCATGTTGTTGGTATCACATACTTTTAGATGATTTACACTTGTGTTTAATAAGATTAAGTTAATTGACAGAATTCAACAATCTTTAGTTCATAGCCATATTTATTTTTTTGATTTTACAATTGTTCTTTTATGTGAATGACTATATAAAATTTTTAGTAGTAGTCTTCTTAGATAAGTACCAATAAAAATATAAAAATATGGATGGTAAAGAAAAAGGAGGATCTAAGATCGAAATTATATTGAAATTATAGAGTGAGATGACCAATCAAAAATGCTAGAATAAGTAGGATAGAATTTTGGAAGGGGATGGTAGTAATATACTATGTCCTATCAGATCAAAGATAAGAAAGCATAGGGCCTAAATAGAATTTTTTGAGCAGAGTGTACAAAAAAGGATTCCACCATTCCTTTGTAATCAGGCCAAATAATTCGAACTATCTTCATTTTTAAATCTTAGTATACAAAAACATCTTGGGTACAGTGGACCCAAGTGATTAGACAGATTTGTACTTTGCTTCTCTCTTTTCCTCTTTCATATCATTTCCTACCTATAGAAACCCGAAGACTCAACAATGTTCTGCAACTTTCTAAGTTATAATACCAAGTTTAGGATTCAATCCAATTTCCATTTCCTTACTGATGTTAAAATTTACAAACAATAATACACTCAATCAAGAAAAATAAAAAGAAAATGATAATATCAAATTAAGCATCACTTACAACCAAGGTTTTAAAAAGCGGCTGCAACCGTTACGTAACGCCGTTACGGCCGCTTTTGCAGTGTGATTGAGATTCACAGGTGTGTCGGCCGTAGCGGACGTAACGGTGCCGTAACAGCCGTAACGGCCTGTTACGGACCGTTACGTAACGGTTCAAAATTGTTTCGTTCGAAAAAAACACACACAAAAAAGCTGAAAATGGGGGAAGAAGGATAGAGAGAAGAGGGAAGATAAAGAGAGAAAATGGAGGAGCAAGAGATAGAGAGAGAGAAGAGGGAAGATGAAGAACATGTTATTGATTTGTTGAAACTGTAAGACCTATACTATTCTATTCAGCTGCTATCACTCAACCATTTGGTTTTTGTGTGTCTATTTATATATTGTTTGATAATAATAATAATAATAATAATAAGTGTGGTCATTATCTATTTGACTTGGTTAAAATATGTATATATATATATATTTTGGTTCTTATTTATTCTCTTACTTTTGTCATTATTTATCTTATATATAATAGTTAGTGATTGATTTTTTATATAATATAAAGTCATTAATTATTAAAATAAAATGTAAAAAACTTAGTTTATAGTGATTTAAAAATATGAAATATATTGGATCATACTTAAAAATTTACAAAAATTGATCAATATTTATTTTTAAACCAATAAATATGATTATGGAAAAAAAATATGCGTATCGGTAAATTTTTTTCAAATTGTGCGAAAAATAAAAAAATTCACGATTCCGGTTACCGCAATCGTTACACTATAGCCTTTACACCCCGCAACCGCGCCACCGCCACCGTTACCGTTACCGCGACCACAACTGCTTTTCAGAACCTAGCTTACAACCATCTTCACTTAGTCCTAAAACCATATTAAAAACTTTTGAGTTTGCAAATACTACTAGGAGTGCGAAAAATCTGCCGGCCCATGCCAAACTGCCCCAATGCAAGCCAAACTACGCGGTTTGAGATGGTTGGCAGAGCAGGTTGGGTGGTTAGGCAATAAAGATGTGTGCGTCGATTGATGTGTGCAGCTTAAAATGTTCCAACCTGTTCAAAATAAAACTGACCCACCTCTCTTATAATAGCAATAAAATAGAGCATTAGGCCTACCCACACACAACCCTAATTCACTAATACTATCACCCCATCTCATTTGCGTCTACTCCATCACCCTAACCCTCAGTCATCATCCCCCACATGCCAAAGTCCCCTCCAGCCAACCCCGAGCCCCCCCTCCTCAACGATCACCTACTCATCCCTACCAACAACCCAAGACCACAGTGCCGCCACTACCCAAATCTCTCTCTGGTCAACACTGACCATTACCCCTCCAATTGAAACCCCTCAACCCAGAAGCCAACCCCGAGCCCCCCCTCCTCAACGATCACCTACTCACCCAAGACCACAGTGCCGCCACTACCCAAATCTCTCTCTGGTCAACACTGACCATTACCCCTCCAATTGAAACCCCTCAACCCAGAAGTTCACTACTACCGAACCGAACCCTTGTTGTCCAACTTCCCTCTTCCATCACCTCACAACCACCTAACCCCTGTCATCCACATTCCCTCTTCTGTCACCTCACAATCACCTAACCCCATCTCTTCCCAAACAATTGGTAGCTCTAGGACTGAAAAAGTGTGATGAAGGCCTTCAATCATCGATTTGTGTTATTGCATTTGATGTTGCATAGGTATGGGCTCTTTAAGTTTTTTTTTTTTTGGGTAAGTAAGTGCTCTTGATGTTGCTTTGGAGATTGTCTTGATTATCAAGTGCATACCACCAAATTGTAGGATACATATATTATTTTAGGGCAAAATCTATTTTACCTTCTTGTGGTTTAGACCTAAAGCACTTCACCCCCTTGTCTTTAAAAAATGGAAAGTGATTTGCAAACAAAAAATTCATACAAAAAGTCCCACAAGAATGCTATGGCAATGGCATTTTGGAACTTGTAAATCACTTTAATGGGCTTCTTGATTTGAAATGAATGGACACAAATTTGCCATGTATTCTGCATAGATTTTTTGTACAAATTTTCTGTTTGTATTTTATCACTCTTTAAAAATAGCTATTTACCTCACTTGTGGTTTTGGAATAAAACGCTACCTTAACTCTATTAATGTAAATGATAAAAAGGCAGTTATACCCTCTATGTCTTCCTCCACTTCTAGTTGCCTAAGCTAAAGAAGAAAAAAAAAAATTTGCCACCATGGCTATAACTAGTGAAGCAAAACAAAATTTTAAAAACATAAAATAAAAATCAATTAAGATTCTTGAATTCCATAACTTTTTAACAAACTTAATTACATCAATTCAATTAAATTATAAATTAACTTTAAATCCCAAATTTTTTGTTCAAAATCACACTGTATACATATATAAATCCACACTAATACATATATAAATTCCTAAATATTTAATCTAAACAACCTTAATTATCCTTATTTATACATATACACAAACATTCCCAAAGAGCTTCTTGAATCTAACCTCCAGAAGGAAACTAAGTTTTGCTAGCAGTCCTTGATCTTATCTATCTTAATTGTGGTTGGGTCTTGCAATTTACAATTTTTATGGCCTCTGCAAGCATTTGCACCGTGAAACTGATGTATTTAACCAACTTGTGATCTCTCTATATATATATACATGCATATATGTACGAGAACAAAATGTTTCCTTCAATTGATGTTGTATTTTTACTATAATTGGCTCCATGAACTTAGCACAATTCCAATTGAATGAGTTGGATGGGAACATTCCAAATCAAAATAAATTCTCGTAGGCATGTTGCCCTACAAAAGAACAGTAGTTGTTACCTATGTGTATGATTTTGAAATTGAAGATTTGACATTAAGAAACACAACAGGTTAGGGGCAATGGGAGATGTGGGAGGGGGAAGCAGAAGGTAGTCGGGGGAGCTTGAGAAGCTGGCAAGCTGTGGCAAGGAATTGGTGAAAAGGGGAGGGGAGGTGGTGAGAGGATGTGGGTGGGTGCGTTTGGGTTAGAAATGTAGAAGACAAAAACAAGGTTAAATATATCTTTTTACAATAGAATTTGACTTTGACTACACTTTTTTCTTTCCCAACTTTCAAAATTGGCATGTGAGATACACATTCCATTAATTCTGATGGAAAAGGTAACAGTACCACTTTAGTCCAGAGGGAATTAGCTATTTTTAAAATACAAGAGGGTAAAGTGCTTTAGGGGCTAAAACCACAAGGGGGTGAACTGAATTTTTTTTTTTGGGTGAATAGGGGGTGAACTGAATTTGCCCTAATTGATGGCATTTTTTGGTCTCAAATAAGGGTTGCTTGTGATGATTTTGAGAAAATGGGGAATTCCATCTTTTATGTCATTTATAGACTACTATTTGAATATTTAGCTCGGCCTCACAAATATAGAGAGCAACATGCACAACCCATCGAGTAGAAACCGCCAAAATTATACCACCAGTTTTGATCTTGGGCAGTTCAGCAGTGGGTGAAAAAAAATCTCAAAGCGCTAAGGGCAGTTCGGCTGATATTATTACCACCAAACCACCACTGAATAGGTTTGGGCACATCCCTAAATGCAACGTTTTACTACAAGCTTTACATTTAAGTCCCATGTAAATAAGAAATTACAGGCCTTGTTTGGTTTGTGTTTTGAGATATTATTTCAAAAATAATTTTCTGGAGAGAGTTTAGAAAATTTGAAAATTTGTTTGGTTGTATATTTGAAAATAGTTTTGGAGTTTTGGATGATTTAATATTTTGCGGTAGTTGAATAGATGGGTGTAAGAGAAAAAGTGATTAATTGATGTGTAGTAGAGAGGAAAATGATTTTGGAAATTTTTTTTTTTTAATTTTCAACCAAACATATTTTTGGAATTTTTTTCTCCAAAAACATGTTTTGAGAGACAAACCAAACATGCCCACAGTTTTTCTACACACCAACATTCTGCATGCAAGAGCCTAGCTTATAAAGACATCTCAAGAACAAATTACAGGCCAGAAATTTAAAATTAGAGCATGTTACCTTCTCGAAGTTCGAAAGAATTTGTATGAGGCTGGTAGGAACCCATGTTTTTACATATGTCATCATTAAAAAGGGAAGCACCTCCAGAATTGTCCTCCTCTATCTTCATGATGGAAACAGAAGCTGATCCAGTTTGGTTTGCATTAATATTTTCAATAGCAATATCTTCTACTGCTCGGACATCATCTTTCTGAAACTGAGAATGCTGAATTTTATCCGAGGACAAGTGAGATGCATCTACATAAAGCTCAGAAGTCACGGGTGGCTCTAAGACAGGAGGCGCGCCTGCAGCTGGTAGCTGCTCAATTAAGGGCCCCTCATCATTGGGAGAAAGGGTACCAACTCCTGGTTCAGGGTTTATCTCCAACACAGATAAATAAACCTCAGAAGAATGCAAATTGTTATGTGATGCATTGGATCGCAGTGCCTCAGCATGGAGGTGGTTGTTAGCATACTGAGATGGGTTTGTTGTGCTGGAACCCTTGCTATGTGGCCTACCCATCTTAACAATGTCAGCCATTGATACTTGACCAGGGACTCCCGACCAAGCAGGTTGATATCCAGAAGAAAACTGTATACCATCAACTGTGTCTATTGTCATCACTTCATTTTCGATGGTGATAAGATCACTGCAAGAGAAAACATATATGCAAAGAATTAAACAAGTATAGTAGTCAGAAGATTGGCGAACAAATTGCACCCCATACACATCTTGGATATTTGAAGAAGATAGTGAATGTGATTCTTTGGTAGATATAATAATAGCACAATAAAAATCAGCTGAAGACTCGTAAATTTCTTCATATCTCTAATTCCATGTAAAACAATGAAGCTCAAATTGCAGACTTTGTATCTGTTGCTCTACCTATCAATTCTAAAAATGTATAAGATGGCACAATGTTATAAGCCGTTTGGGGCTTGAATCGTACCAACTCTGCAACAGACCAACCCAATAGCCCTACATCAAGAATTCCATGGGTCACTGTGACCAACTATAGCATGACAAAAAATTAACAACTGTAATAGTCTTGTTTATACAATCATACGGAAAGATGTCATGTATCAAATGTGCCTCCTGCATTGCATCACCTTCCCACTCGTAAGAAACTACAGCATGCCATTGAAGCTCTCATTGTTCCCATCATAAGCTCTTCCATCAATGGCCACAATTTGGCAAACTTTTCAATGTAGTGACCACCAATCCATACTTAAATTGAGAGCCAATGTCAAATTTTAGATGTGGGACGATCAATTAAGTTTTGTTATGGGATAAACTTCAAAATAAACCTAAGAAACATTGAAAAAACAATGTGAGTTATGTAGGCACCACATATTATTTATTTTTATTTTTTTTGATAAATAAAGCAATTTATTATTTAAAAAAAAATGGCATCAAGAAGATGCAACCAATACAAATGGTATTCCCAATTAGGGAAGCCCGACCTAAGCACTACCCAATTATATCATCTAGAAAATCTAAAAAAACAAACAAATCTGGATCAATTGTTCTCTCCAACCAACTATACATAACTACAAGAAGCCAATTCTCTAACCAATGGACACCATGATAAACCTCTTGAAAAGTTCATCTATTTCGCTCCAACCATACAAGCCACATCAAGCAAAACGGTGCCAACATCCGTCGACTTCGACGTCCAATCTGAGCACCCCGCCAAGCCCGAAGCATATCCAACACCCCTTTTGATTGAAACCAAACAACCCCAAAGAGTGAGTAAATAAAACCCCACAGCAGCGAGGCCACTAGACAATGCAGGAACAAATGATCCACCAATTCCGCATCAACACAACACATACAACATCGATTCACATACACATGCCCACGCCTCATCAAATTATCCAATGTGAGATTCCACCTCAAAGCAATTGTCCACATTAAAGAAAACCACCTTAGACGGGACACCAAGCATCCAAATACTCTTCCAATGCAACACCCTACCACACTCCCATACTAAACCCCAATAGAATAAAGAAACTATGAATTGTCCCCTGGCCCCCACCCCATTCCACACCATAACATTGGACCTCACCCCAATAAGACCCAAGCCATACAAGGAACCCCACAACTCCACCAATTGAGCCACCTTCCAATCTTGCACTTGCCATCGCAACTGAATATCCCAAACCACCGCACCCCTACCTCCCAAATAAGATGCCACCGTAGCCTCCTGATCAACCACAATGGCGAAGATCAAAGGGAAACGGATCTCCAAAGAACCTCCTCACACCATCCATCCTTCCAAAACCTCACCTTCACTCCATCCCCCACCTGAAATCCTACCCACCTCCAAAACTCCACCCTTCCCAGCCAAATTCCTTTTCACAGCTCACATCCATGGGAACTAGTCCCATTCCAAGTAACCCAATCCCCCCTACCCAACCCATGCTTAGAAGCAATCACCCTTTGCCATAATCTATCTTGCTCTAAAGCAAAACATCACAACCACTTCCCTAACAAGGCTCTGTTTTTTTTTTTTTTTGGGTAAGTAAGTCATAAAATAAAGACAATGAAATTTACATGTTTACAAGGGGCATACCCCAGGCACGCCCAGCAACAATAATAATAAAAAAACAAATATAACTAATATAAACTACCACTGCACCCCCTAAGAAAGGGGGGGAAACTAGAAATTGAAAACACAATAACCCAACTCTGCCCATATGTCCATTTTGTCCTCAAGTAACTCCTACCATCAGAGATAATAGATGGGAACTTGAGATGGATATATGGGCAAAGACATACAAAAAAACACCACAAGCTAATAAACAAAACAAACACACTAACAAGGCAACAACCCCCAAGCCGAAACAAAGATGATAGGCAACCCCACATGCCCCCAGTCTCTACTGCAGATAAAACATGGAATCCAATAAGCATCCCACTCCTCACAGCCATGACATCCAAGCCACTTAACCAAAGCCGTGATAGAGGAAAAAGTCTACCCCATGAGAAATCCCAGCAAAGTCACATGAAGCTAGCATGATCAAGAACCATAAGTCGCGGTCTAGGGAGTTGAAGTGAAAACAATAGCCCCTCAGCAGCAAACCAAAACACAGCCAATAAAATCATGAGATCAAACATCACATCCCCCAGTCCCTTCCTTGGTAGATCACAAACCTCAAACCCCACGGCAGTGTGCCCTTTACTCTATGTCAGGCGTGGTAATACGATCAATTAGGACGGGTCACATGAAGACAAGAAGCGACCAGAAAACAGGTAGCTATCCTCCCGCTCATCTCCCAGTCTCTAACTCGGCTGGTTATTGAACCACTATTCCCCAAAGCAGTGACTCCCCAATCACTCTTGGCGGAGATGACTCAAAACCACCCTCATATCGAGTCACATGAGGATCACACGAACAATCAACACGAGAAAATCAACTGTAAATGGTTTGCTACTTTGTGGCTAAACAGGAATTTTTTGGCTCACCAATCATATAAATATATGCAATATGCCCCAAAAAAAGTCAATGAGCCCAAATCAACAGCAAATCCATGGGACAACCCACTAATCCAATAAAAAGCCCACCATTTAACAAATTAACACAAATTAACAAACTGCCACCCCAAAATAAGATATAAACGAATGCCCTGCGGGACCCACAGCCCAATACCATCCCAAAAAGATCAACCACCACCATTTTGGAAAAATAAATGCAATATCCACGAAGGACTACTATAACATGGCATCACCATAGCAAATGCTAATGCTCTCACGTGGGATCAAGACCAGCAAAAGAAACCCACGTGCAACCCATACCTACTAACGTCACTTTTCAAACAGTAACGTGTATATACGGCATACCTATACCTTGATTATCACCATACCTCTGCAATTCAAATGATGATGGACACAACACCCAATCAAAAACTGACCAGCCACCATGTTGGTCTGCCCCATGAACCACGTGCTATCCTTGAGCCAAAGCTTACACAGCACGCTTGGGCGGAGAAGCCTTCGTCCACGCTACAGGCCACACGTAACCGTCACGCTCCATCTCAAAAGATAAACCAGTAACAACTCTGACCAGCGGAAAACAAATGAGCTAGCACAGAGATTGGAACCCTGCATAGCTCATAAAGCTTCATCAGTCCATGCTTAGACCGACGGAACCAAAGCTGCAGAAGCAACCTGGACGGTGAGAACCGACACGGCATACAACTGAACCGCTACTATTGCCGATGAGACCACCGACATTGCACACAATAGACCCAAAAATCAACGGCACCAGCAACACCATAGGGAGATGCCTAGCATATCACAAGTGATGAACCTAGAACCGATGACAATATGCACCCAATAAAACTCACGTATTCTTGACCACCATGGTAGCCATGGATACAAGCTTGCATGAAGACTGCGAAACCACAGCCAAACCACCAAAAACCAGCAGCAAGCGATGACCACCCACGGTTAGCAATGACCACACATTCACTGTAACACAACGAGACCCATCATAACCAGCGATCAACATCGCCCTTGGACCACCATCTAGAATAGCCAAGAACGACCTTAAAACTTGAACCTGAGTATACTGATCAAAACAGTAAAGGTGCCACCCACAACCGGAGCTCAACAACCCAGATTTACACACCCATTAACCTCATCCGTCTTTTATAGAAAAATCTAGAGAGACGGGTTAACAACAAGAGAACCCGGCCAAAGACCCACATAGTCACTACACACCAGAAGCTAACAGACCTGGAAACCCATGCTTACTATCACTCAAAAATGAGTATAGGAGCTAAAACAACTGGCCGGAGGAGCACCAGATTCAACAACACACAAGACCACCCAACCAGACAAATAATCTGATATGGAACCATCAAAAAATCTCCAAGGGTAACAACGGAGGGAGCTGTTGGCCAAATGTAATGCTAACTGGCCTTCCCTGCCTTGGTTGGGCACTGTTGAGTTTGCTACTAAATCTACCTGTGGTAATTCTTTGAAAATGCTGATTCTGAAGTTGTCTTTTCTTTGCACTGTCTACCACATTTGGATGGAGAGGAATAGTAGAATCTTTAGTAAGGTCCACAAACCTGAAGAGGTTGTTACTAACTCTATTATCCAAATGGTTAGGGGTAGGCTCCTTTCTTACTCCTCTCAATTCGTTTGCTAGCACTTTAGCCAACAACTTATACACACTCCCCAGCAAGCTAATAGGCCTGAAGTCACAAACATCCTCCACCCCCCTTTTCTAAGGAATCAAAGCCAAAAAAATCGCATTGAAACTTTTCAAGAATTGCCACAACAAAAAAAGGCCTTCCAAAGTTGCCATCACATCACCCTTAACCACGCTCCAACAATGCTGAAAGTAAGCCATAGTAAAACCATCTGGGCCAGGGGCTTTATCACCACTCATGGCCCTCAAGGCCCCAAAAACCTCCTCCGTAAAAGCTCGCTCCAACATCGCTTATCCTCTCCTGAGATCATATCAAAATGAACCCCCTCCAAACTTGGACACCATGCCCCTTCTTGGTGCCGAAACAAATGCTAATAGAAACCCGCAACCCCTTCCTTAACCTCCACATCCGAACATAACTCTCGGCCATCCACCCGTAACCTGCTAGTCTGATTGACCCATCGATGTGTATTTGCCATTCAATGAAAATTTTTCATATTACGATCCCCATCCTTCAACCACAAACATCTAGATTTTTGTCTAAAACACCTTTTCCATACGGGAGATACAAACAAAATCTTGCCTGGCCGCCTCCTTCCGAGCGGAAAACAAATGAGCTAGCACAGAGATCGGAACCCTGCATAGCCCATAAAGCTTCATCAGTCCGTGCTTAGACCGACGGAACCAAAGTTGCGGAAGCAACCTGGACGGCGAGAACCGACACGGCATACAAATGAACCGCTACCATGGCCGATGAGACCACCAAAAAACAAGTTTAGCACGGAGCTTCAACCTCGGCAGAGGATCAACGAACCCAGTAAATCACCATCGCTGGAACTGCGAACCAGCCATAATAACACGCTGGCAAGAGTTCCAATAGCAAGACGCCGGCGAGCAAACACCGGCAGCCAAACGACAAATCACAAGGCTCTGTTGAAAGTCACCAACCGGCTAACCTCCAATTCCCTTGCTTGCTTAGATTGGCAAATCCTTCCCCAATCAACCAAATGATACCTGAATTCGTCTCCACCACTACCCTACAAAAAGTCCCTTTGAAGCTTTTTCAACAGCTGTGCCACTGACACTAGAATAACATGCACGGACATGAAATAGGTCGGGATACTGCTCAACACACTTTTGATTAGCATCAATCTCCCTCCTTTCGAAAGATACTGCCTCTTCCAACCAGCTAAACAGCGTTGAACCCACTCCACCACTCCATCCCACACCTCATTTGCCTTAAATCTAGCCCCTAATGGCAGACCTAAATAAGACATATTAGCAATCCCGACACCTTGCAGAACAAGACTGCCGCGAAAACTAGCAAGCGCTGAACCTCCCCAACCAGAATAAGCTCTGACTTCCGCAAGTTAACCTAGAGGCCTGACACCGCCTTAAAGCATAGCAACACACATCTCAAGTATCCCACCTGCTCCGCTTCAGCACCACAGAATATCAAAGCATCATCCACATATAATAGATGAGATACATCGATAGTAACCCCTGTCACCGATCCCACAACAAAACCTTCCAATAAACCTACACACACTGCTCTATCCAACAATTTGCTCAATGCTTCCATTACTAGAATGAATAATAAAGGTGACAAAGGGTCCCCTTGCCGAAGTCCTCGATATGTCTGAAAGAACCTCGTTGGAGTCCCATTAATCAGAATAGACATCCGCACAGTCGATATGCAAAACTCAATCCAATGACACGATGTCTCCCCAAAACCCATACAGGCTAACACATAAAATAAGAACTCCCAATTAACATTATCGTATGCCTTTTCAATATCCAACTTGCAGATCAAACCAGGACGCTGCTGACGAAGCCGAGAATCCACACACTCATTGGCAACCAGCACTGCATCTAGAATCTGTCTACCCCCCACAAAAGCATTCTAAGACTCAGATACAATAGTTGGCAAAACTCCTCTCAATTCGTTTGCTAGCACTTTAGCCAACAACTTATACACACTCCCCAGCAAGCTAATAGGCCTGAAGTCACAAACATCCTCCACCCCCCTTTTCTAAGGAATCAAAGCCAAAAAAATCGCATTGAAACTTTTCAAGAATTGCCACAACAAAAAAAGGCCTTCCAAAGTTGCCATCACATCACCCTTAACCACGCTCCAACAATGCTGAAAGTAAGCCATAGTAAAACCATCTGGGCCAGGGGCTTTATCACCACTCATGGCCCTCAAGGCCCCAAAAACCTCCTCCGTAAAAGCTCGCTCCAACATCGCTTATCCTCTCCTGAGATCATATCAAAATGAACCCCCTCCAAACTTGGACACCATGCCCCTTCTTGGTGCCGAAACAAATGCTAATAGAAACCCGCAACCCCTTCCTTAACCTCCACATCCGAACATAACTCTCGGCCATCCACCCGTAACCTGCTAGTCTGATTGACCCATCGATGTGTATTTGCCATTCAATGAAAAATTTTCATATTACGATCCCCATCCTTCAACCACAAACATCTAGATTTTTGTCTAAAACACCTTTTCCATACGGGAGATACAAACAAAATCTTGCCTGGCCGCCTCCTTCCGATCCACTTCATCACTAGTCAACCCTCCTTGTGCTTCTAGCTCATCCAAGGAATGAAGCAAAGACACCATTTCGCCTTTTGGCCCTCTAACCGACCAAACACCTCCTTATTCCATTTCTTCAAATCTCCTTTCAACATCTTCAATTTATGAGCCAACACACAGCCAGGAGAACTAGCAGCCCCATAACTATTCCACCATCCGCGGACCAACTCCAAGAAGACTTCTGTTTGCAACCACATATTCTCAAATCGAAATGGTTTAAGGCCATTGTGAATCCCCCCGCTATCAAGCAGGATGGGCCAATGATCAAAAATTGGTCGAGGAAGGTGGATCTGCACAACCTCCGAGAAACGCTCCTTCCATCCCCCAATAACCAGAAAATGGTCAATTCAAGACAGGCTCTGCCCATTTGACCAAGTGAAACTACCCCCTGCATCGGTAAATCAACCAATTGCAAATCGTCTATAAAAGAGCAAAAGGCCCTCATTGATCCCGATAGCCAAGTATTCCCCGCCTCTTCTAATGGCCATCTAACAATATTAAAGTCACCACCCACACACCAAGGGACATCTTAGCAAAACGCAGCACTCTCCAACTCCGCCAGGAACAAACCTTGCTCTAAATTCTGCACTGGGCCATACACCCCAGTAAAACCCCACCAAAAATTGTCCTCTGCACACCGAAACAAACAAGAAACAGAAAAACCCCTAACCTCCTGCTCCTTCCTTACCAACACCTTCTTGTCTCAACAAAGAAGAATCCCACTTGATGTACCGACTGCCGCAAGAAACATCCACTCCACAAACGTCCCCTCATACTTCCCGAATCAGCTCCACCCCCAAGCTCTCCATCTTAGTTTCTTGTAAACATATAACATCAACTTTAGCATTCCACAACACTGCCTTCACCACCACCCTCTTTTCTATCATTCAAACCCTGCATGCTCCAAGATAGGATTTTTAACTTTATTTCAACAAAAGACGTCCATTATGAGCTTTCCTAACACCCCGTCCCACAATCTTTGCTCCATGGTCATAATTGACATTACATTCCAGATTCCTGAGCTCTCAATTTCTTTTACCAGCACTTGCAGAAGGCGTAGTCATCCTTGTACTAGAGACCCCTTGCCTCCACGATGCCTCCACTGTCGAAAATGAACGCAAAGCCTTCTCTTCGTGGCCTTTGGATGACAGTCCCAGACAACGACTAACTTCATTGATACGTTCGAGCACCCATTCTGACACTTCCTCAACCGACAGCATTACAGCCCCATTCAAACCACCGCTAGCATCAAAAGTGTCCCGGTTCAAACCCAACTCGTCCTTCGAGACACCATCTGCCATTGCGACAATGTCCTTGCATCAGCACTGTCCCCAGGCCCACCTCTTTCAGCCCAGGTGTCGCCTTTAGACCCCTCTGTTTGTGGATAAAACTCCCCTTCTTTCGAATCCAAATCTACCAACTAAGGATTAGTCCCCCCATCGTCTGACAAAACCATCGACCCGAATCCATTATTCGTTAGATCTCGACACACCATCAACTTCATCCCGAAGTCTCCTATGGCCATTGGCGATGAACATCGTCGTTTGTTGGCTCCACCTGACCCACAACCTCTGGGTTTGCATCTTCCTCCCCATGACTATCCACCTTCGCATCGACCCAACCCACGTCAAAGGACTCTGGGTTGATCTGGATTGACATAGTGTGGCCCAATTCACTCTTCCTTAGGCTTGAGGCACAATCTAGGCTTCCCCCCATCATATCCTTACAGCCCATCATTGGATTCCTTTTGTTTTTAGCCTTCCCCCATCATATCCTTGGGCTTGAGGCGTGATCTGGGCTTCCCCCCATCATATCCTTATGGTTAGATTCCTTTTGTTTTTAGCCTCAGCCCAACGCTGCTTGCCTATAACTCCTACGTCTGCATCTTGGGCCTTTGTAAGGCCCATCTAACCCCTTTTGTAAGCCTTAGGATGACCCAATCCATTTCCCTACTAATGGATAGGTTTGGCTCGAATGCCCAGCCTTCCTAAATCTCTGCAAATAATCCTCTACCCCAAAAATCTAAGTCAGATTCCGATCTAATTGCAGGAAATTCCTCATTTCCTTGTACGGTCCAACTTTTACATCCTTCTCGGCCGACAGCAACACCCTCTCAGCCACTCATTCTGTCTCTCCCAAATTCGCAGCGAGAATCGCCACAAGCCCCATTAAAGGGAAACTCACATCGGTGTTTGTTCCGAGCATCTCACACGCAACTGAAGAGGGCACAAGTCCGCCGACAACTCATCTGACTCCACAAAAACACCACATCAATTGCCAATTGCACAGTACACCTCTTCTCCACAAAGATGGATAGGCAAACCCACCACTCGAATCCAAACACTCTTCTTAGGCTTCTCTATCTTCCCCAAAGTACATCAGGCCAGTGGTGACCACCACTCCAGCAATAAGTCTCGCCCATCTACTGTCCACCGCCATCGTAACACTGCCTCCGCCTCACCTCTAGTCGGCAAAACAAACAAGAAAGCCTAGTCTCCCAATGGTCGTACCTCCACCTTTCCTGATAGCTACCCCTAGAGACCAACCCAATCCAAGATAGTCGCAAAACTCAACCTCTTCCCACCCATCCCCTTCACCTTACCCACCAACGATCTATCCAACGTCCTGAACCAGTCAACCTACAACCTTGTGCGAACTGCCTCTTCGGACTCCCAGTGGTTGGTCGATTCCTGCAAACAAAGGTGGACACCAACTTCTTCGATCCACCAGGTCGCACCACCCTAACATCGCTCAATCTGAAGCCTTCAATGACCAACGCCACCCCCTCCCACCCATCACCGAAGGCCGACCTAGGTATGAAAATATGTTCTCGCCTCATCCTTGTTGTCACCATTATTTGAACCAACTACCCACCAACTTCCTCGCCACAGACCCAAGCAACGACAGTTCGATTACCCCTACTGAAACGGCTCAAAAACTGTAGATTACTAGGTTCCTTCGATGCTATTTTCAATCTTGCCACCAACCATTACGTCTTCGACCTATTCAACACCACCATCCGTAGAAGCCCCTCCCCTCTCTCAACGATGGACATCCTGCACCACCCATCCGCACCCACCAACATCTCCTCAAACTCGAACAATCGGCCGCCGAGAAAGAGAATCCGCCGACAAGGTCTGACTTCTTTCTTTACTGGGAACATTCTCATTTCCTAGAATCTCAGAGCCATTAATAGGAAGAAGAGCTATACTTCACTTTACTGAAACAATTAGAAAGATAATAAGAGGGAGGCAGTTCAGGGTTTATCTCCGACACAGATTTCATTTCTTACTTTATAAGGCTTTAAATCACCATTCAATCATAACGATGCAAGAGATGGGTCCATTGGCAATGTAATAGAAGACGCAACATTATGATAATTTATGCCTGCACTTGACAAAGTCTACATCAAATCCAACCAATGGCCCTAAATTAAGAATGACATGGTTGTTCCACAGTGAAACATGCAAGCATGATAGATAATTACAATGACAAACATAGTAGCCCTTGTTTATATGATAAATTTGAAGGAAAGATGATGCCACATGTCAAGCGTGTCCCCTGCATTCCATCATCTAGCCTCCAGATTTGTAATGCAGACTGAGGAATCATGAATGATATTTTTTTCCCCTAATAAGTAAATACAAAATTTATAAATGGAAGTGCCAGAGGAGGCACAACACAACCCATGAACGCAAGATACATCAGACAAGACCCCTACCCCAAGAATCTCGACCAAATGCTCTAAGAAAATCCAAAAAAAATTCTAAGGGTCCACCCCCCAATATTACAACCATGCTGCATACACCAACAAAATGCTCTTTACTTAAAGAACCAAGCCATCAATTCCTCCAAAAATCATCTATCCTTTCCTTCCATATCTATTCTTGTATCCCTTTCATGTTCCATTAGTTATTTCTTATTCACCCAAAAAAAAAAAAAAATCACATTAGAGGGAGACCACATTCAATACTCTCTACTCTTCCTACACACTCATAAAAATAATAAATAAAATGTTATTGACATAACAATTGTCCTTTTATTTCAACAGTGCCACATATGAGATGTGCATTCTAACAACTATGTACATTAAAGAACAGAAGTCATTAGAAGGGGAAGCAATCAAGTGGGAACTCATCTAATTTCTACAACGAATCCCAATTTCATATTGATCATTACCTGCGCAGAAAATGTTTAGCTCTTAAAATGTGTAGCTCGTATGCCCCTTGAAACCATTGCATCTTGTGATATATCTTTCCTTTTTGGGCTCCCGGCGAAGACATGTCCAGTAACAATTGTACGCAAAAATCTTGAATAAATTACTATTAAATACAACTAATTATCTTACACCTGCTGGCACCCCTCCCTTTCCATTTAAAACTTAATGCACTAATTAACAAATATAAAATATGGTTAGACCTTGCCATCTCAGGTTCTTAGATAGATGATATTGGAATAAAAAGGACAATTTAGAATAATATTAACTCAAAAGATATTCAGTCGTGTTGTAAGTTAGTTGAAGTATAGTATTTCTATTCCCCCCAAAAAAATATAGCATTTCTAGTCATTCTCACACAAAATAAGATAAGTCATAATGATATTTGCCATGTGAGCCAAAGTAGGACAATTACATAAATAAACTGCAAAACTTGCAGATAGATGCAAATAAAATCCTGTCTGATGCATGCCATCACGTAAGAGGATGCAAACAAGGTTACACAACATTGTAAGGCCCCGTTTGTTTTGGGTTATAGCAAGGGGATTAGGATTACTAGTACCTTGGGATTAGTATATGGGGTGTTTGTTTTGAGAGATAGCCTTGGGACTATTAATACCTTGGGACTTTTGTTTTGAGAGATAGGGAGGGTATTACTAATACCTTGGTATTACTAATACCCTTGGGGAGGGGATTCATAGTGAGGAGGTAGAGATGGTATTAGAAAAATAGTGAGGGGATTAGAAATTTTTTTATTTTTTTTATTTTTTATATATTGGAAATTTTTTTTTAAATATAATTTTTAATTTTTTATATTTTTTTATTTGTTTTATTATTTTATATAAAAATAATTTAACAATTCCTCACTACTAATCCCCTCACTATCAATCCCCTCACTACTAATCCCCTCACTATCAATCCCCTCACTAATAATCCCCTCATTATTAATCCCCTCACTATCAATCCCCTCCATTCTATCTCTGAAAACAAACGACCCTACTAACAATCCCCTCACTATTAATCCCCTTATTATCAATCCCCTCCATTCCATCTCTGGAAACAAACGGGGCCTAAAAGCTTACGTAAGTCAAATAGAAATTAAGACCAAGTAGAGCAAGGACAGATTTACTACCATAAATCTCTTTGGTTCATTGTCTGTATTACACATTTTCCAATATTACACTCATACTCTTTGACTCTTTGATTATAGTACGTGATTTCCTATGCTACCCACAATTTACTTCTAAAAGTAAATTATCCTTTAACAATCAACACTCCATTGACATTATGGGAAGCCTCATGGATGCCAATAATTAAGTATAGCCTCGAGGAAAAGTTTTTAGTTGCAACACCAAGAAAGCAAAGGAGGTAGATTAGATAATTTGCAGGACTATCTTTAAAATCACAATTTTGAACAGCTAAATTTTGACTGATCATGTTACAATAAGACTAAGGACCCATTTGCCATGATGTTGAAGTCTTTTTCTTGCTTTGCAACCAACAGCCCCAAGAAAAGCTAATGCTAATAGGTTCAGATTTACTCCAAGCTTCTAACACAAAGAAGAGTACAAATTAGTTAGATATCCAGTGCACATTTGTATATCAGAATCATAAACGTCCACAACCTGTCTCAAAGAAGCACCTGTAGAGGGCATCTTTTTAATCACAAGATGTGGCATTGATTGCCAAAAAGAAGTACGTCACTCCAATGAATTTCATGAATGCCATGTGCACAAAGTATAACCATATACCATTTAGCAGCATGAAAGCTCCTTGGTTTACAAATCTAGATAAGAAACACACATCTGAGATTATAACAGGACTAACCTGTCGGCTGGGGATCGCCGATTCGTATTATTTCCTGCCATTTCAAATGCTAAAGATGAAGCACTTGTGTAATTATTTGTTCCATTTTCCTTCTTGTCTGAAGATTTACCAAGTAAAACGCCAGACTCTGAAAAGGAAACCAGTGTCAAGATCAAACAAGTACAAGAATTCAAAGAATGAACTCTTGCCAAAAAGTACAACTCCATCAACATACCAGAAGAGCTGAATTGGGTTGAGCCAGCACGTCCAACATAACGATCAGTGCCACCCCTACCCCCACGACTTGAAGAGTTACCAAAGCCACGAAACCTGGATTCTGTTATCTCCTTATTCTGAAACAATGAACACAAGACAAGTAAAAATGGATGACAAGGTGAACTTTTAACTAGCGCTAACAATAAATCTAAAGCTTAACAGGGCTGCAATAATAAGCTTACCCTATTCCACCAAAAACAGGAAAAGAAAAAAAAAATCCAAGCCCCTTATGCATAATCAAACATGTGGTCATCCTAATATCATGTTATGACATTAGGGAAAACAACAGAGAAAACAAAAAACGAAACGGCCAACTAAACAAAATATATAAACACACAAACAAATAACTTAACCCCACATTACGACTCCACAATTTCATCAGATTCGGTACGATCGGAATGGTAGCAAGCATTAGTGGTACATGACCAACATAAGCTTTAAAAGGGGAAAGTCAACTATCCAACGATACGAATTAGAGATTTTAAGCATTTTTCACATCCACGCACCTCTTTTTTCTTTTCTCGTTTGCTCTTCACCACATGAAAAGGATCTAGAAAATCGATAAAGTTCAAATTAGAATTGTGCTTGAATATCAGAAAAAAAACATAGAAGCTATACCCTAGAATTTTCCTTGCCACTAAATCCCAGAGCTAGCAGAAGCAATAATATGAAAAAAAATAACACATGTGAATGATAATTTTAAGTAAAAAGAGGGGGAAAGAAAAAAGGAATCTGCATACTAATAAATTGATAGAACAGTAAGGTCTAAGCTGTATCCTATATCTAGCAAACAACCACTAATACAGTTGAAGCAAGCATGGTCAAGGAATAATAATGATGTAAATATGATCATGCTACAACACACAAGGTCCTTCACTCTATTGAACACTAACAACTGTCAAGTTAGCATACTTCTTATCCCAGCTTGACCACTTGAAAATAAAAAAAGCACTTCCTGTGTTGATAACTTGACTAGTGAACTTAATATATCATGGGACCAAATCCAATTGCAATATGAAATAAAAACATGTGACGATAATTTTCTTTTCTTCATGATTCAACTTTTCCGACCTGTATTGATAGCCAAGAAGACAAAGCTGTTCAAGCCAAGAAAATTGCACAGCCTCAACCAATCCACATGTGATGATGTTTACCTGGCCATTAAATTTTTATATTGCAATGAAGCATAAATCCTAGGCGCCATTACTAGGACCAAGAGTCAGAGATCAAACAAACAAGCATGAAGACATAGGTTTAAACCTGAGGACAGCTGCTGCATGCTAACAAAGGCCCTGGTGGGGCTTGACAAAATTTACCCCTGTTAGAAGTTAGCACCCTAATTTACTGCAACCACTACCAGGGAATGCCTTGCTAAAGGAAACACTCTATGATTATAGCCAACAGCAAGAAGTGGGCGTAAATAAGCATAAAGCTTAGCACTTGTGTCTTGTAAAGCTGCCATGCTTAACATCCCATATATCATAAACAAGTGACAAGCATGAACAACATAACAAGAAAACTATTTTTCAAAAGAGTAGCAATGAAACACATCAATAGTTTCATGTTGGTCACCAAACCAAGCCATGGCACCACCAGAGCAGAGTATAATTGCATTCTGAAATCCTTGTGTTAAGTTCATATTCTCATATTTCAAGTAAATGCCAACTCTAAAAAATGTTATTTTCGTTGAAATTAGGTAATTTGATCAAGCACCACCAAGTGTAGTGTTGTAAATAAGTGAATCTTCTACAGCATATCAACCTTGATAGTGACAGATAAAAAGAAATAAATAACATAATATGCATACATATCTACAATAACCACATATTTGTAAATAAAATATTAGTGAAGTAATAAATGCCTTAACTGGACCTTGCAAGTGTAGTTCAATAAAAATGCATAAAATGTTTCCTTACAAATATATTAATGCACGTTACACGAACTTAACTTAATATCATCATGCAAAATTGATTACTTGGAACACTAAAACAAATAAATAAAAACCCTAATCAACCAAAAAGGATACTTTTTTAAGTACAAACCAAGCTAAAAACCGTATAAAAATCAACTCCTCCCGTTTGGTAACAGGAAATATAGAACAATCAAGAAAAAAATTCCAATCTTTCAAAAACTCGAGTTCTTTATATATATGTGTGTACCCAGATATTCATCAAAACCACAATCAGATAAAAGAACCCAAAAAAAATATGTATAAGCATATATATATATAGAGAGAGAGAGAGAGAAAGAGAGAGAGTGGAGGCAAAACCTTGAGAAAGAAGGCGGTTAACAGCTTCATTAGGGTCCATATTACAATCTTTGAGCATGGCATAGATCTCAAGCTCGGGACAGTTTACAATCTCCTTCAAGCTCTGAACCATCTTCCTCGATATAGCGACCCCGGTCTTTTCCCATTTGATTATTGTATCCGGACTTAGGTTCCGTAGATTCTGTCATTGTATAATTGTTGTTGTTGTCCTTTATTTTCTCATTTGGAATTATAGGATGTGTTGGGCAGGTTTGTTTCAGGTTGGTTGGGTTTAGAAATCAAGTGTTGCTGTCCAGGATTTTGGTTCTTCGCTCGAGCGAGGAGTTGGTAGCTCGAGCGAGATGTCGTTTTTGGTTCTTCGCTCGATGCTGGGGCTTGGTCGCTCGAGCGAGAGATGGCGTCCAGTATGGACCTGTAGCTCTGCATTCTTGGCTCGAGCGAGATTTTCTTCGCTCGAGCGAGTTAGTTCGTTTTTCGCTCGAGCGATAGTTCCTTCGCTCGAGCGTGAGTCTGGTTACAGACCTGAGGATTTGAGTTCTTCGCTCGATCGAGTTTTCTTTCGCTCGAGCGAGCTTTTGGGTTGTTGGCTCGAGCAAGGTTTCCTTGGCTCGAGCGTAGCTTTTCTGTGTCTGGTCGCTCGAGCGACAAAGGCTTCGCTCGAGCGAGCCTGTCCAGTTTATATACGCAGCAGCGAGTTTTGATCAGTCCTTTTCATTTCCTTTTTGATTCTAAACCCTAGGTCCGACTTTTCTCTCTCCCTACTCACCTTCTCTCTTAGATTTGATCCACTTAGGGAGTGTTTCTACCCTAGATCCTTCATTAAAAAGATAGAGTGAGTCAAGGGCTTCCATTTAATCTGAATAGTTGGTGATTTTGGAGCACTTTGGTATTTGGGTATCATCTTTGTCTTCTCCATTTGGGTTGTTTCCTTCGAGGTAGGGATTTCCTACTCCATTTTATAAGTTTTGTTCTAAGTTTTGGTATTTTGATAAGTTGGGGTTACTTTGATAATTTTGAGAAAACCTTAGTTGTTTAAATTAATTAATTTGTGTAATTAATTTAAGGGGATTGGGAATTTGGTTAAATTCATGAAATTGGGAAATTTATTGCTTAAATGGTGTAGTTGGATAATGTAAATCACTCGCCCATTGAATTGTTGATATATTTATTTCCAGTCTAGAAATAACTGTTTTGGGCTATCGGTGGAGGATAGTCGTGATTGTTGTAGACATTGCATGTGGATTAGGAATAACTGAAACTAATCACATTGGTTAAGTCATAAATTTTGACTATTGCATTAATACAGAAAATACGTGTATTGATTGAGCATTGCATGTGCATACATTGTTTTGTGTGGGAGGAGATAGGGGATGTACTCCACGGTTTAGGGGAAGATAGGGGATGGACCTCTAAACCGGATTTTGTTTGGGAGGAGATAGGGGATGGACTCCATTAAATTGAATAGAAAAAAAACTGACTAAAAATGGAAGTGAAATAAAAACATTTGATTTGAGCTTGAGTCTCATTTGTTTGTTGATATTGGAAGAATGTGACTATGATATATATAATTCACTGTTGTAAGTTCGGCCAGGTTCTGAGCCATGTTGATTAAGTTGGAAAGTAAAAATGTATCTTAGACAATAGTGTCATGAGGCTGTAAAATGAAGTAATTGATTATCTTGGTTAACCATCTGTTGAATGCTATTGCTTTATTCATTGCTTATATGTGGTTTAGAATATTTCTACTGGGCTGTGGCTCACCCTTTATGGGAACATCATTTTCAGGTTCAGGTGATAAACAACCTCCAAGGACTTAGCTTGGGAGGGTTTGGCTTCTGGATTGAAGAAGACTACCTTTTGTTAATTGTCTTTATTTATTAGTACATGTAAACATTCAAGCCTAGGGCTTTTCTTGTATTGAGTTAAAACTCATATTTTTTTGTATCCAAGTGTTGGCTTGGAAAGATGTAAGCCTGTAGGGCAATTTATTCGATGTTACATGTAATGCTTTAATTAGTAATACTCTGATGAATGAATTAATAAATTGTCTTCTTTAAATAATGCATGTCAATGATATATATAATGGGTTAATTTCGAGGGCGTTACACTCGACGCCGCAGGGATTGATTGTAACCTGCCCCCATTGTTGTTGCTGCTCATACTCTCTCTCTAGAATCTCAGATCTAATGTAGAGCGATTGCTTCTTCCCTCTGTATATCTTTTCACTGCCTTGTGTCTTCTCGGTTCTGCTATAGAATCCGCCTCGACCACAACATAACTCTCTCAGTTTCTCTCTCCACTTCCCAAAACCCTCTCTCTCTCAAAAGTATCTCTCTAAATTTTTATTTTTGAGGACAACAAATAATAAATAGGACATTTATTTGTAACAAAAAATTAGCACGATAATAATTAAATGATTAATTTTAAGAGAAAATTGGATAATAATTAAGGGAAAATTAGTCTAAGGTCCCTCTCCCATTTTTAATAATGGAACAGATCCACAATATTATTTTATGATGTTTAAGGTCCCTCAATCCCCAACACCCATATATCACAGAGAAATTTGATTCCCTTAAATCAAACTGCCTCTCCCTCTCTCCTTTTCTCTTTGCTCTTCTCTCTCCGACGAACTCTACCTCCATCATCGGAGTTCATCGTCGTCATTTGTACTGGACCGGACCGGATACAGTAATCAAGTATATGACAGATGGTATGCTTCTGAGAGAGATTTTGATTGATGAGAATTTATCTCAGTATTCAGTTATAATGCTTGATGAAGCTCATGAGCGGACAATCCACATTGATGTCCTTTTTGGATTGTTGAAGCAGCTTGTAAAGAGGAGACTTGACCTTCGATTGATTGTCACATCTGTCACATTAGATGCAGAGAAATTTTCAAGTTATTCCTTTAACTGCAATATCATTACAATTCTTGGAAGAACTTATCCGATGGAGATACTCTACACCAAATAGCCAGAAAGTGACTACCTAGATATATCTCTAATCACTGTTATAGAGATCCACTTGACAGAACCTAAGCGTGATATCCTCCTCTTCTTGACTGGTCAAGAGGAGATTGCTCTCTCTCTCTTTCTCTCTCTCTTACAACTCATACACATATAAACATCCATGTATATAGTATGAAGTTAAACTGTTTGACAAAATGCTTCTTAAAACTCCAAAACACATAACTATGAGATTTGGTTTGACAAAACTCTTTTTAGAACTGTAAAACATATAGCTATGAGCTTTGAAGCTAACTTGTTTGATAAAATGTTTCTTAGAAAAATAATCATAGAGAAAAACAATTATAATTTTCTCTAGTTTGTTCAAAACACAGAGAAAATTATGATTGTTTTTTTGTTTCTAGGTAGCCCAAATTTCTCTGGTTTGGTTTGATTTTGAATGACCAATAATAAAGAAGTTTAGATAACCAAGAAATATTTCCTGGTAGGTAACTAGAGAAATTCTTTGATTTTGAATGACCAATAATGGCTATGAGAAATTTGGAGAATCAGAAGCTTCTTCTGCAACCATATATCCAAAGAAAAAATATTAGAGAGTGAGAGAGAGTTTAGGCTAAGATGAGACTTGAACTTACTTTGTCCAAAGAAATTAGAGTGGGAAATCCAGAGAAATTTGACGAGAATTTCTCTGGACAGTGGGAAGTCCAGAGAAATTTGGAGAGAAGTCCAGAGAAATTTGGAGAGAAGTCCAAAGAAATTTGGCGAGAATTTCTCTGGACGGTGGGAAGTCCAGATAAATTTGGAAAGAAGTCCAGAAAATTTGGAGAGAATTTCTCTGGACAGTGGGAAGTCCAGAGAAATTTAAGTCCAGAGAAATTTGGAGAGAATTTCTCTAGAGATTGAAATTTCTCTGGATCAATATGTGAGGGACCTTAGACATTATGAAAATATTTGATGTCCTTTATGCTATAAATCTTAATACCAGGGACCTTAAAAAAAATCCCCCCTCTCCCATTTTTAGTAATAGAAGAGATCCACAATATTATTTTATAATGTCTAAGGTCCTTCAACTCCCACATTCAATATTCACCCCCACATGTATTGACTTTGCCCAACTCCAGTATGGCGTCCCGGAAGTCCATCATCCACCGAACCTCATTTTAGAGAGAGAATCTAGAGAGAGAGAGCGCCATAGTTGCATTGCAGATCTGTTGAACAGACATGGAGGCTGCCTACTTCAATGATTCTCAACGTCAGGCAACAAAGGATGATGGTGTTATTGCTGGACTCAATGTGATGCGTATCATCAATGAACCTACTGCCGCTGCCAGGCGTCCATACACGATTGCTTGAACACTGGCCATTAGTTTCGCTATCTCTCGACCTGAGAAGCCTTCTGTCTTCTTGGCAGCCTCTCGGATCAGATCATCGAAGAAATCTTCTATTGTTATCAGACATATTCTCCCCCACATGTATCGACTCTGTCCAACTCCAGTATGGCGTCCCATAAGTCCATCATCCACCGAACCTCATTCTTCGAATCTACGAATCTCTCACTCCTCCACCACTATAAACGAGATTGAAAAACATTTTAGAGACAAACCGAGAACAAGACAGAGTCTCTATATACAAACCCATGCCAATTTTAGACCCTTGGCCTCATTTTTAGCAAACTCATTTCCTATAAACAAGAAAGGGACAAATTGAGAGTGTGAATCTGAGGAGTTCTTACTTTAAAAACCCTGAAAGCTCTGAAAATTGAAAGCACTTTGCGTATACACTGACTTTTCCATCTCTTTGCGAATTTCTCTGGGTTTGGGAAATTTATTTGGTTTAAGTGAATTTCTTTGGGTTTGGAGAAGAGAAATTTCTCTGGAGAGAAGGGAAGGCCAGAGAAATTTTCTCTAGATGGCCAGAGAAAATCACAGAGATGAGTATGTGATTTAGTCAGAGAAATTTGGAAATTTCTCTGTGAAGTCACCAGAGAAATTCTCTGCGAACCAGAATTCTTTGTGAAGTTCACAGAGAATTCTCTGTGAAATTTGATATTTGATTCTACAGAATTCAGGTTGTAGAGTTGGTAATAATTGTTGATTTTGCTAAATTCGACTTCACAGAGAAAATTTTAAATTTCTCTGACCTTCCCTAGACTTTCCATTGCAAATTTCTCTGGTCTTCCCTTCTCTCCAGAGAAATTTTTTTCTCTGGCCTTCCGTATATTTCCCACTCTCCATTAGAATTAGGTAAGGATAGATATACCCTGGAAGATTTGTAGATAAGTACAACAAAAATTTATTGAATTCATTCAAAGAAAATGATAGGAATTTCCCAAACAATTGTAGAAATTTTGAATCAATATCAACAATATAGCATATTCAAGCAAGATGAAGCACATTACAATTTCTCTGGAGAGAAGGGAAATTTCTCTGGAGAGAATGGAAGGCCAGAGAAATTTACAGTAGGAATTCTAGGGAATGTTAGAGAAATTGGAAAGTCCAGAGAAATTCTTGGACTAATTTTTTCTTTGAAGTTGAATTTTCTCTGGAAGTCTAGGGAATGACTTCTTCTCTTTCTTGTTTATGCTAAGGTATGGCAAGATCTTACTGTCAACCACCTCATCTTGCTGGACTTGATCTACAAAGAGCACTAGGATTAGCAAACAGAATTTTGATAGCAACCCTTCATGAAAAGATATTTGTTAGAGAACATATAAAATGCACGATGATGCAGAGTTTCCTGGATTGTGTGAATTTTCTCTGGATGTCTAAATTTTCTCTGGACTACCTGAATTTTCTCTGGATAAAGAGAATTTCTCTGGATGTCTGGAGAGAATTTCTCTGGAAAGTCCAGAGAAATTCTCTGGACCGAATTTTCTCTGGATTGATGTTGAGGGACTTTAGACATTATGAAAATATTGAGTGTCCTTTATGCTATAAATTCTTAATATCAGGGACCTTAAAAAAAATCCCCCAATAATTAAATGATTAAATTTTAAAAGAAAATTGATAATAAATCTAATTTGGAGAGGGTCTAAGATATTGACTAGAGATGTTCACGATTTGTTAAATAGTTTGGTAAAAAGTCTTATGGGATATTTTGTTTTTAATTTTACTTTTCATTGATTATCGTTCAAATTTTTTTCCTATCAATTTAAATTTTTATCTTATCTGTTTAATTTTTTTAACCTTTTCAATTCCAACTTTCCTTATTTGTTTAAATATTTGTCTAAATAGAATTCTATCTATCTAATTTTTTTGTCTATCTATCCAATTTTTTGTCTATCTGTTCAATTTTCCACCCTATTTGAATAGATATGTTGTTATCTTATCTGTTGAAAATCACCTATAATAGATCTATTTAAAATCAAGCAAATCACAGCATATATACCGTAAAAACCAAGAAAAACAACAATAATTACATAATAATTGTACCTAGAAATGCTGATTCAAACATATATATGTATATTTAGAGAGAGATAGAGAGAGTAAATCATTACATTATAATCAATAGTACTGATTCAAACAAAATCATTACATTATTTTCTTCCTTAACTTCATCCAACAACTGTAATTCAGCAAACATATGAGTATACTCATGTTCAAGGTATTTTAGTTCACTTTTAAGCAATATCGCCTTCACAAACAATTGACAAATTAACAATTCTCGTTAAACAATCAAGAGTACTTTCTGGTAAGTTTGGCATTTTTTTTCTTGTTTGGAATATTAATAATAAAACTTGGGAGCTTGACTTGGGGGCTGTAGACACACCATTTTTTATCGTCTTTAAGCCTCGAGCGCTTCAATCCAAACACTCGATGATGAAAGTTACATTATGCAAATTGTTCTAATTTTCAGCGAAAAATTTGGTCTCGAGCTTTAAATCCAAGCCTTCTACCCCATTTGGACCAAAATCCCTTTTTTAGCCTGACCACTTAGTGAACAGCGGGACCAAAATAATTTGTTGGCCTACCAATTTAATGAGCAGGCCATGCAATGAATTGGCCGATCGGCTATGTGTATTGAAAACAGATATTTTGCAACAGTAGGCGGCTTCCATACACGGGTTTTGGCCAACTAGCCTCTTTTGCATATATTTTCGTTGAAGACAGTTGTTTTTCTATAAATACAGCCCCTCACCTCAGAGTTTAGGGTTAAAACAAATTTCCAAAGGCTTAAAGGATTACCAAAAGCTCTTTCCTACACTATAGATACGCCATTAAAGCTTGAACTTGAAGATTTTTGCTGAGGTTTTGAACCCTATTTCAGATGCTTGAGAGTGTGTGGATTGAAGTTTGTGAATCAGGAAGCTCTTCTTCTTTTCAAGAGGTTGATCTTTAAACTCTCTTTCATCACCTTTTCTCTTACTCTCTTGTTCTTTATTCTCTGTTTTAAACACTGTTTTTCAGATTATTTTGGCTTTTAAAATGCGATTTGAAATCTTGTTTAAAGATGGAAGGGTTAGCTACCCCTCCATAGGCTTGTTCTTTAGCTTTACTCTCTTGTTGTTCTTCATGTTCTTGCTTCGTTTACTTCATTTCCAGCACTGTTTTTAGATAGTTTTTAATTAAATAAGGCTGTTTGCATGTATTTAAGGCTTACATAGCTAGTTTGGTTCTTGTATCATATTGTTATTTTGTTGTTCTTCATATTTAGGCTTCAATTCTTTAATTTCCAGCACTGCTTTTAGTTAGATTTTGATTAAATATAAATTGTTTGTATGTGTTTAAAGCTTACATTGATAGTTTAATTCTTGTCTCATATCTCTCTCATTTGAAAATATTGCATAGCTCTCTTCTAGTTTCTCTTTTGTAGTATGGAAATGGATGTTTCATCCATGTTCCATGAATAGGAAGATGAGCTTGCAACAATCTTTTCTTAGCTTTCATTTGTTGCTTTTACTTAGTCTAGCCTTGTGTTTGTTTTAAGGGGGCTACATGAGAGCTCTTCATCAAGGCCATTAAAGACTCTCTTCTTTTTTCTTTGAAGCATGGAAATGGAGGTTTTAATCCATCTTCCATGAGTAGGAAGATGAGTCTCTTTGGTCTTTCTAATGATGGAATCTCCTATGTATATGCTTTGCCTTCAAGAATGGCTTCTTTTAAACCTATTATCTCTAAGCTTAAGCATTCACTTGCTCTTGTTTTCCATGAGATTCAGTGGGTTTTGGTTATGTCTTTGATTGTATCTTTCATACTTAACCTTAGTTAGCTTTGTTTTCATTAATTACCATCTCTTTGCTTCACTAATCATCATCTAAATACCCATGGGATGTTTGATGATTTGTGAAGCAAACCTACTCTCTCTTTGAGAAATTTTCATGACAGAAAAGAGAAGAATGGATGAACATCCATGGGAAACCCCATGTTTGTGCTTTGTTCCAGTTCTGGTTGCAACAGATTCTCTCCCAAAAGTCATGGCTGCCCAACCAGTGCATAGTACGATTGACCATATCTCAAGGCCGGGCAACCCATTTTATTGGACGGTTGAGGTGCATTTTCAATAAAACAGAGCAGATCCTGAGGCCTGAAACAGAATGATTTTCAGACTATGAACAAAGATAACTTTAGCAGTGAACAGTTGGGGTTTCAGAAGTATGTTCTCGCCCTTGTCCGCTTGATTCATCGCCCCTCCTTTAATCCATTTAATTTACCTTCTTTGAGTTGTATTTTGTAAATAATTAGTTAGCTAATTCACTTATATTTGTAATTAATTAGTTCATTTGCTTGTATTGTATAATTAGTAGCTTTCATTTGGATTTGTAATAATTAGTTAATTAGGACCTTCGGACCCTCTTGTGCGAGGAAAAATTTCTAATATTTGTATGTCATCCAACCTCCATTTCATTCTCCTTTTTATTTACCTCATATCATTGCCATGTTTTGTATCCATTTTTGCATACATTAAGGTTCGGTTCATCATTCTTGAAATATCATTGTCATGTCCTACTTGCTTGAATACATGCGTTATCGCATGCTTTGAGTTGATCCATATGACATGTTAAATAAATCGAATCTAATAGTTGCATTCTTGTATGTGTTGCATTAATCATGTGCATTGTTAGGGTCATGCATTTTTCTAATTGCTTACGAGGTGAGCATTTTTGGCTTTAGCATATTCATGTGTGTGATTGTTGCCATGCTTAACATAATGCCATGAGGCTATGCCTTACTTGAAATAAATTGTTTTAATGCTTGTGGATGAAGGTTATTTTACTTGCATTGGGGATGATTTTGATCAAATGTATATACGAGCTCATTTCTCTCATTTTAAGTTGTGTGCACTCAAAACTCTTTTCAAACAAACACGAAATCAAGTCATTTCCAAAGCAAGGGAAATAGTCTGTACTTATGTGCCTCATATAGTAAGTTAGCATATTAATAACCAGAACAAGAGCATATAATGTTAATAAAATTCACATCATGATTAGTTGAGGCTGATTTTTGATCAGGTGAGAGGGGTGCTCAATTCATGACCTTCCCCTTTCATACCTTAGTTCCCCGAACCGAGACACTTTAGTTATGATGGACAAGTGACCTTTGGCACGAGTCACGGGTTTTCCCAAATTTTTCAAAAATATTTAGGTGACGACTCTGAAATCTGGTAATGCAATCTATTTTTGGCATCTCTGATGATTAATGGATTTTCTAAGATTTGCCGGATTTGGACTCTCATTTTTTTTTTCTATTTCACATTGCACTAGTGAAACCAAATTTAGAACAACGGGAGTCCGAACTATAGGGCTATCGTACCCGAGGAGCGCGAAAAACCAACTATAGGGGCCAAGCATTTTTACTAGATAGAAATTTATCTAGTGCTTTATAGATTTATCAGAGATATGCGCACTTATATAAGAGGTGTTTGGCTACTGTATAGCATTTGAAATTAGGCTTGCAAGAAAACTCCTATTGCATAATTCTATGCTTTTGAGAACTATCTAATTTCTTCTTTCTCTTTTGCTTCTTAATAGTCTATCTTGAAAGATGGAATTCTACCTTTGAAGCTCCATATGGCAATACAAATTTGCCAAACCATTTTTTATTGTATGGTGCTCAAAACACCCACTCCTTCTCAAGACACTTCCAACGCATTCAATGAAATGTTAAATATTTTAAGGGTTATATTAATTGAAAAATGAATAATATGAATATGGAAAACAAAGTATAAGCTTCTACAATGTATAAGTGAAGATTTGTCTCAAGTACCTTGTGATTAAGTTCTTTCTCCTCATTCTCAAATTCCAAGCATCTGAAAAACAAAATGAAAAACATGTAAGAAATTTCCAAAGAATGTATTGCTAGATATGGCCTTAGTTCCACGAAGTGTAGAACAAAAATGTGCTATTCAATCAAAAATCAAATATCTTTGCTCAGAGTAGCAAATATTTTTTGGCTACTAGAAAAAGCTTTAAAATGTAGCAAATTTCCTTTGCTAGTAGAAAAAGCTTTAAAATGTAGAAGGAAAAAATAAAAAAATAAAATAAAATAAAATAATAATAATAATAATAATCAATCATTTCTAAGATACATAACTCTCTAAAACATTAAAAAAAAAAAAATCACTTCTCAAATTCACAAGCTTATTATACCTATCTATTCAACTTTTATCTGAACAAAAGTGCATTTGGGCAACATCTTGAGTCAACTACACCATGGTAACTCTGTATACTCCCCAAACAGTTATAGAACTCTCTAAAACATTAAAAAAAAAAAATTCACTTCTCAAATTTACAAGCTTATATTCCCCTTTTCTTTTCTCTCACTTTCTCTTTTAGCCCTAAGGAAGAAAGTTTCTCTCCAACTCTCTCCGCCCTTCTCCATGGCGCTCTCTTTTGTTCTAGAAACTAATTAGTTTGGGCAACTAATAGTTTCCTTAGCTTTAGTGGCCAATTTTAACTCAAACTAGTCTTGCTCTCCTTCCAAGTGAGTAATTATGACTTAACGATATTAGTTTCACTAAAGAAACTCATTTAAGGTTTCCTAAATCACCTTAGTGTTCAATTCTCATTTACAAAAGCATAAATTTCAATTCACTTTCATTTTTTTCCCCTCCAACTCACTCCGCCCTTCTCCATTGTTGTCTCTTTCTAAATAACCTATGTATTCAATTCACAATTCCAAAAGGGTGAATTTCAATTCGCTTAAAATTTCGCCTTATTCCCTTTTCCATTTCTCTTACTTTCTCTTTTAGTGCTCAGGAAGAAAGTTTCACCCTAACTCTCTCAGCCCTTCTCCATCGCGCTCTCTTTTGTTCTAGAAACCAATTAGTTTGGGCAACTAATAGGTTCATTAGCTTAAGTGGCCAATTTTAACTCAAACTAATCTTGCTCTAATTCCAAGTGAGCAATTGTAGCTTAACAATATTAGTTTCACTTAAGAAACTCTTTTAAGGTTTCCTTAATCACCTAAGTGTTCAATGCTCATTTATAAAAGGATGAATTTCAATTTGCTTTCATTTTTATCGTATTTCCCTTTCTTTTCTCCAATTTTCTCTTCTACCACTCAAGAAGAAAAGTTTTTCTCTAACTCTATCCGTCCTTCTCCATCCATCTCTCTTCTGTTCCACTAACTAATTAGCTTAGGCAATTATTAGTTTAATCAGCCTAAGTGTCCAAGTTCAACTCAAACTAATCTTGCTCATCTTTCAACGAGGAGATTTTGCTGAGTAATTTTAGCATAACAACATTACTTTGACTTAAGGAACTCATTTCATGTTTTCTAAATCACCTATGTGTACAATTCTCAAGTCCAAAAGGGTGAATTTCAATTTGCTTAAAATTTCATCCTATTTCCCTTTTCTTTTCTCGCACTTTCTCTTTTAGCGCTCAGGAAGAAAGTTTCTCCCTAACTCTCTCTGCCCTTCTCCATGGCGCTCTCTTTTGTTCTAGAAACTAATTAGTTTGGGCAACTAACAGTTTCATTTGCTTAAGTGGCCAATTTTAACTCAAACTAATCTTGCTCTACTTCCAAGTGAGTAATTGTACCTTAACGATATTAGTTTCACTTAAGAAACCCATTTAAGGATTCCTAAATCACCTAGGTGTTCAATTCTCATTTACAAAAGGATGAATTTCAATTCGCTTTCATTTTTATCGTATTTCCCTTTCTTTTCTCTAATTTTCTCTTCTACCTCTCAAGAAGAAAGTTTCTCTCTATCTCTATCTGTCCTTCTCCATTCTTTTCTCTTCTGTTCCACTAACTAATTAGCTAAGGCAATTATTAGTTTAATCAGCTTAAGAGGTCAAACAAATCTTGGTTATGTTTCAAAAAGGAAATTTTGATGAGTAATTGTAGCATAACGATATTACTTTAACTTAAGGAACTCATTTCATGTTTTCTAAATCACCTATGTGTACAATTCTTAAGTCCAAAAGGATGAATATCAATTCGCATAAAATTTCGTCCTATTCCCCATTCTTTTCTCTTACTTTCTCTTTTAGCGCTCAGGAAGAAAGTTTCTCCCGAACTCTCTTTGCCTTCTCTATGGCGCTCTCTTTTGTTCTAGAAACTAATTAGTTTGGCCAACTAATAGTTTCGTAAGCTTAAGTGGCCAATTTTAACACAAACCAATCTTGCTCTACTTTCAAGTGTGTAATTGTGGCTTAACAATATTAGTTTCACTTATGAAACTCAGTTAAGGTTTCCTAAAAGTTATTCACCCCAAAAAAAAAAAGGTTTCCTAAAACAACTAAGTGTTCAATTCTTATTTACTAAATGATGAATTTCAATTTGCTTTCATTTTTATCGTATTTTCCATTCTTTTCTCCGACTTTTCTTCTGCCACTCTAGAAGAAAGTTTCTCTCTTACTCTATTTGTCCTTCTCCGTCCATCACTCTTCTGATCCACTAACTAATTGGCTTAGGCAATTATTAGTTTAATCAGCTTAAGAGGCCAAATTCAACTCAAACTAAACTTGGTTAGCTTTCAAGGAGGAGATTTTGCTGTGTAATTGTTGGGCGTACCTGGGGTATGCCCCTTGTAAACTTGTACATTTTACTGTCTTTATTTTATGACTTACTTACCCAAAAAAAAAAAAAAAAATAGTTTCATTAGCTTAAGTGGCCAATTTTAACTCAAACTAATCTTGCTCGACTTCCAAGTAAGTAATTGTAGCTTGACGTTATTAGTTTCCCTTAAGAAACTCAATTAAGGTTTCCTAAATCACCTTACTGTTCAATTCTCATTTATAAAAGGATGAATTTTAATTCGCTTTCATTTTTTTCCCCCCTCCAACTCACTCTTCCCTTCTCCATCGTTCTCTCTTTCCAAATCACATAAATCGTTCTCGCTGTCCAAATCACCTATGTGTTCAATGCTCAATTCCAAAAGGATGAATTTCAATTCGCTTAAAATTTCGCTCTATTCCCCTTTTCTTTTCTCTCACTTTCTCTTTTAGCGCTCAGGAAGAAAGTTTCTACCTAACTCTCTCCGCCCTTCTTTGTGGCGCTCTCTTTTGTTCTAGAAACTAATTAGTTTGGGCAACTAATAGTTTCGTTAGCTTAAGTGGCCAATTTTAACACAAACCAATCTTGCTCTACTTCCAAGTGAGTAATTGTGGCTTAACAATATTAGTTTCACTTATGAAACTCAGTTAAGGTTTCCTAAAAGTTATTCACCCAAAAAAAAAAAAAGGTTTCCTAAAACAACTAAGTGTTCAATTCTTATTTACTGATGAATTTCAATTTGCTTTCATTTTTATCGTATTTTCCATTCTTTTCTCCAACTTTTCTTCTGCCACTCTAGAAGAAAGTTTCTCTCTTACTCTATCTGTCCTTCTCCGTCCATCACTCTTCTGATCCACTAACTAATTAGCTTAGGCAATTATTAGTTTAATCAGCTTAAGAGGCCAAATTCAACTCAAACTAAACTTGGTTAGCTTTCAAGGAGGAGATTTTGCTGTGTAATTGTGGCATAACGATTTTACTTTAACTTAGGGAACTCATTTCATGTTTTCTAAATCACCTATGCGTACAATTCTCCAGTCCAAGAGGATGAATTTCAATTCGCATAAAATTTCACCCTATTCCCCTTTTCTTTTCTCTCACTTTCTCTTTTAGCTCTCAGGAAGAAAGTTTACCCCTAACTCTCTCCGCCCTTCTCCATGGTGCTCTCTTTTGTTCTAGAAACTAATTAGTTTGGGCAAAGAATAGTTTCCTTAGCTTAAGTGGCCAATTTTAATTCAAACTAATCTTGCTCTCCTTCCAAGTCAGTAATTGTAGCTTAACGATATTAGTTTCACTTAAGAAACTCAATCAAGGTTTCCTAAATCACCTTAGTGTTCAATTCTCATTTACAAAAGGATGAATTTCAATTCGCTTTCATTTTTTTCCCCCTTCAACTATAGCGATCCCGATTTTTACCTTCATTGTTTAATTGTAATATATGACAACTTTTCAAAGATTATGCATGATTATACTAGATTCATCTCATTAGTAAGATACACGTACATCAATTAGATGGTGACTAATCATTGATAGAGGAGATAGGGGATGTACTCCACGGTTTAGGGGAAGATAGGGGATGGACCTCTAAACCGGATTTTTGTTTGGGAGGAGATAGGGGATGTACTCCACGGTTTAGGGGAAGATAGGGGATGGACCTCTAAACCGGATTTTTGTTTGGGAGGAGATAGGGGATGTACTCCACGGTTTAGGGGAAGATAGGGGATGGACCTCTAAACCGGATTTTTGTTTGGGAGGAGATAGGGGATGTACTCCACGGTTTAGGGGAAGATAGGGGATGGACCTCTAAACCGGATTTTTGTTTGGGAGGAGATAGGGGATGTACTCCACGGTTTAGGGGAAGATAGGGGATGGACCTCTAAACCGGATTTTTGTTTGGGAGGAGATAGGGGATGTACTCCACGGTTTAGGGGAAGATAGGGGATGGACCTCTAAACCGGATTTTTGTTTGGGAGGAGATAGGGGATGTACTCCACGGTTTAGGGGAAGATAGGGGATGGACCTCTAAACCGGATTTTTGTTTGGGAGGAGATAGGGGATGTACTCCACGGTTTAGGGGAAGATAGGGGATGGACCTCTAAACCGGATTTTTGTTTGGGAGGAGATAGGGGATGTACTCCACGGTTTAGGGGAAGATAGGGGATGGACCTCTAAACCGGATTTTTGTTTGGGAGGAGATAGGGGATGTACTCCACGGTTTAGGGGAAGATAGGGGATGGACCTCTAAACCGGATATTGTTTGGGAGGAGATAGGGGATGGACTCCATTAGCATCACTATTATGTGTGCTTATTGATTTATGGAAGTGTTTTTACATGTTGTTGATACAGCACTAAAATGTGTATCAAATGAGAAGTATGGAAGTGTTTTGATATGAGCCTTAGTCTCATTTGTTTTGTTGATATTGGAAATAATGTTAATGTGATATGTAGTTCACCGTTATAGTTGGCCAGGTTCTGAGCCATATTGATAAAAATGGGAAGTTGAGTAAATAATGGAAAGTGAAACTGATATTGTGTTTCAACCATCTATTGAATGCTATTACTTTATTCAATGCTTATGTTTGGTTTAGTATATTTCTACTGGGCTGTGGCTCACCCTATACGGGAACATCATTTTCAGGTCCAGGTGATATGCTACCTCCAAGGACTTAGCTTGGTAGGATTTGGACTTTGAGGACTTGTCTTTAGTTATTTGTTTTTATTTGAGATTACATGTAAACATTCAAGCCAAGGGCTAAATTTGTAATTGAGTTAGTACTCATTCTTTTGTGTCCAAGTGTTGGCTTGGAAAGATGTAAGCCCTTAGGGCATTTACTTTTGATGTTACATGTGATGTCTTTCAATAAAAGTACTCTAATGGATAATTTAATGACTTGTTTTAATTTATTAATGCATGTTAATATTATATATTATGGGTTTATTTTGAGGGCGTTACATCAACTCACTATTCCCTTCTCCATCGTTCTCTCTTTCCAAATCACATACATCGTACCTATGTGTTCAATGCTCAATTCCAAAAGGATGAATTTTAATTCGCTTAAAATTTCGCTCCATTCCCCTTTTCTTTTCTCTCACTTTCTGTTTTAGCGCTCAGGAAGAAAGTTTCTCCCTAACTCTCTCCGCCCTTCTCCATGGCTCTCTCTTTTGCTCTAGAAACTAATTAGTTTGGGCAACTAATAGTTTCCTTAGCTTAAGTGGCCAATTTTAACTCAAACTAATCTTGCTCTCTTTCCAAGTGAGTAATTGTAACTTAACAATATTAGTTTCACTTAAGAAACTCATTTAAGGTGTCCTAAATCACCTTAGTGTTCAATTCTCATTTACGAAATGATAAATTTCAATTCACTTTCATTTTTTTTCCCTCCAGCTCACTCCGCCCTTCTCCATCGTTCTCTTTTTCTAAATCACCTATGTATTCAAGTCACAATTCCAAAAGGATGAATTTCAATTCGCTTAAAATTTCACCTTATTCCCCTTTTCATTTCTCACTTTCTCATTTAGTGCTCAGGAAGAAAGTTTCACCCTAACTCTCTCAGCCCTTCTCCATGGCGCTCTCTTTTGTTCTAGAAACCAATTAGTTTGGGCAACTAATAGGTTCATTAGCTTAAGTGGCCAATTTTAACTCAAACTAATCTTGCTCTAATTCCAAGTGAGTAATTGTAGCTTAACAATATTAGTTTCACTTAAGAAACTCTTTTAAGCTTTCCTAAATCACCTAAGTGTTCAATTCTCATTTACAAAAGGATGAATTTCAATTTGCTTTCATTTTTATCGTATTTCCCTACCTTTTCTCCAATTTTCTCTTCTACCACACAAGAACAAAGTTTTTCTCTAACTCTATCCGTCCTTCTCCATCCTTCTCTCTTTTGTTCCACAAACTAATTAGCTTAGGCAATTATTAGTTTAATCAGTCTAAGTGTCCAAGTTCAACTCAAACTAATCTTGCTTATCTTTCAACAAGGAGATTTTGCTGAGTAATTTTAGCATAATGATATTACTTTGACTTAAGGAACTCATTTCACGTTTTCTAAATCTCCTATGTGCACAATTCTCAAGTCCGAAAGGATGAATTTCAATTTGCTTAAAATTTCATCGTATTTCCCTTTTCTTTTCTCGCACTTTCTCTTTTAGCGCTCAAGAAGAAAGTTTCTCCCTAACTCACTTCGCCCTTCTCCATGACGCTCTCTTTTGTTCTAGAAACTAATTAGTTTAGGCAACTAACAGTTTCATTAGCTTAAGTGGCCAATTTTCACTCGAACTAATCTTGCTCTACTTCCAAGTGAGTAATTGTAGCTTGACGATATTAGTTTCACTTAAGAAACCCATTTAAGGCTTCCTAAATCACCTAGGTGTTCAATTCTCATTTACAAAAGGATGAATTTCAATTCTCTTTCATTTTTATCGTATTTCCCTTTCTTTTCTCTAATTTTCTCTTCTACCTTTCAAGAAGAAAGTTTCTCTCTAACTCTATCCATCCTTCTCCATCATTCTCTCTTCTGTTCCACTGACTAATTAGCTTAGGCAATTATTAGTTTAATCAGCTTAAACAAATCTTGGTTATGTTTCAAGAAGGAAATTTTTATGAGTAATTGTAGCATAACGATATTAATTTAACTTAAGGAACTCATTTCATGTTTTCTAAATCACCTATGTGTACAATTCTTAAATCCAAAAGGATGAATATCAATTCGCGTAAAATTTCATCCTATTCCCCTTTCTTTTCTCTCACTTTATCTTTTAGCGCTCAGGAAGAAAGTTTCTCCCTAACTCTCTTCGCCCTTCTCCATGGCGCTCTCTTTTGTTCTAGAAACTAATTAGTTTGGGCAACTAATAGTTTTGTTAGCTTAATGGCCAATTTTAACTCAAACTAATCTTGCTCAACTTCCAAGTGAGTAATTGTAGCTTAACGATATTAGTTTCACTTAAGAAACCCATTTAAGGCTTCCTAAATCACCTAGGTGTTCAATTCTCATTTACAAAAAGATAAATTTTAATTCTCTTTCATTTTTATCGTATATCCATTTCTTTTCTCTAATTTTCTCATCTACCTCTCAAGAAGAAAGTTTCTCTCTAACTCTATCCGTCCTTCTCCATCATTCTCTCTTCTGTTCCACTAACTAATTAGCTTAGGCAATTATTAGTTTAATCAGCTTAAGAGGTCAAACAAATCTTAGTTATGTTTCAAGGAGGAAATTTTGATGAGTAATTGTAGCATAACGATATTACTTTAACTTAAGGAACTCATTTCATGTTTTCTATATCACCTATGTGTACAATTCTTAAGTCCAAAAGGATGAATATCAATTCGCATAAAATTTCGTCCTATTCCCCTTTCTTTTCTCTGACTTTCTCTTTTAGCGCTCACGAAGAAAGTTTCACCCTAACTCTCTCTGCCCTTCTCTATGGCGCTCTCTTTTGTTCTAGGAACTAATTAGTTTGGCCAACTAATAGTTTCATTAGCTTAACTGGC
Organism: Camellia sinensis; assembly: GCF_004153795.1. NCBI lineage: Eukaryota > Viridiplantae > Streptophyta > Magnoliopsida > Ericales > Theaceae > Camellia > Camellia sinensis. The sequence continues at coordinate 259,480 of NW_021026031.1, forward strand.
CAATTTTAACACAAACTAATCTACCTCTACTTCCAAGTGAGTAATTGTGGCTTAACAATATTAGTTTCACTTATGAAACTTAGTTAAGGTTTCCTAAAAGTTATTATTCACCCCAAAAAAAAAAAGGTTTCCTAAAACAACTAAGTGTTCAATTCTCATTTACTAAAGGATGAATTTCAATTCGCTTTCATTTTTATCGTATTTTCCATTTTTTTCTCCGACTTTCTCTTCTACCTCTCAAGAAGAAAGTTTCTCTCTTACTATATATGTCCTTCTCCGTCCATCTCTCTTCTGATCCACTAACTAATTGGCTTAGGTAATTATTAGTTTAATCAGCTTAAGTGGCCAAATTCAACTCAAACTAAACTTGTTTAGCTTTCAAGGAGGAGATTTTGCTATGTAATTGTGGCATAACGATATTACTTTTTTTGGGTGGGTGTAACGATATTACTTTAACTTAGGGAAGTCATTTCATGTTTTCTAATTCGCCTATGCGTACAATACTCCAGTCCAAGAGGATGAATTTCAATTCGCCTAAAATTTTGCCCTATTCCCCTTTTCTTTTCTCTCACTTTCTCTTTTAGCGCTCAGGAAGAAAGTTTCTCCCTAACTCTCTCCGCCCTTCTCAATGGCGCTCTCTTTTGTTCTAGAAACTAATTAGTTTGGGCAACCAACAGCTTCATTAGCTTAAGTGGCCAATTTTAACTCAAACTAATCTTGCTCTAATCCCAAGTGAGTAATTGTAGCTTAACAATATTAGTTTCACTTAAGAAACTCTTTTAAGGTTTCCTAAATCACCTAAGTGTTCAATTCTCATTTACAAAAAGGATGCATTTCAATTTGCTTTCATTTTTTTCATATTTCCCTTTCTTTTCTCTAATTTTCTCTTCTACCACTCAAGAAGAAAGTTTTTCTCTAATTCTATCCGTCCTTCTCCATCCTTCTCTCTTCTGTTCCACTAACTAATTAGCTTAGGCAATTATTAGTTTAATCAGCCTAAGTGTCCAAGTTCAACTCAAACTAATCTTGCTTATCATTCAACGAGGAGATTTTGCTGAGTAATTTTAGCATAACGATATTATTTTAACTGAAGGAACTCATTTCATGTTTTCTAAATCACCTATGTGTACAATTCTCAAGTCCAAAAGGATGAATTTCAATTTGCTTAAAATATCATCCTATTCCCCTTTTCTTTCCTCTCACTTTCTCTTTTAGCGCTCAGGGTGAAAGTTTCTCCCTAACTCTCTCCGCCCTTCTTTGTGGCGCTCTCTTTTGTTCTAAAAACTAATTAGTTTGGCCAACCAATAGTTGCATTAGCTTAAGTGACCAATTTTAACTCAAACTAATCTTGATCTAATTCCAAGTGAGTAATTGTAGCTTAAAAATATTTTTTTTTTTGGGTGAATAAGACATAAAGAAAACAAGAAAATATTCAAGAATACAAGAGGAATGCCCCAGGACCTACCAAACTATACAGAGACCGAGAACACCACCCCAAACACGAGCACAGCAAGGAACTAGCAACGAAACCACCAAACCGAATGTTCAACAACCATATTCAAGCCGAAAAGGGGAGTTGAACGCCCAGCTACAAAATGGCAGCAGCGGAGGTAGATAAAGCAGTGACCCAAAACATAACTGACCTATGATGCAACGTAAGATCCAATAGCATCCAACACACAGACTCTACTGGAATAACAGAAGAGAGAAAGAGAGTAGTAGTGCCTCCTACACAACCCGTCCATGACGCTCTCTTTTGTTCTAGAAACCAATTAGTTTGGGCAACTAATAGGCCCATTAGCTTAAGCGGCCAATTTTAACTCAAACTAATCATGCTCTCCTTCCAAGTGAGTAATTGTAACTTAACAATATTAGTTTCACTTAAGAAACTCAATTGAGGTTTCCTAAATCACCTAAGTGTTCAATTCTCATTTACAAAAGGATGAATTTCAATTCGCTTAAAATTTCGCCTTATTCCCCTTTTCATTTCACTCACTTTCTCTTTTAGTGCTCAGGAAGAAAGTTTCACCCTAACTCTCTCAGCCCTTCTCCATGGCGCTCTCTTTTGTTCTAAAAACTAATTAGTTTGGCCAACCAATAGTTGCATTAGCTTAAGTGACCAATTTTAACTCAAACTAACC
>NW_021026031.1:269755-319737 GCF_004153795.1 Camellia sinensis
GGGCGCGTGTATGCTGTTACCGCGCAGGATTTTGTACCCTGTTAAAAAAGGGAAAATGAAAAGTAACTTGGACTCATTAGTCGTATGACATAAATATGTGATTTATGTGAATGTGTCAGTGTTAGCCATCTATCAATTGCTATTCTTTTAGTCATTGTTCATGGTTGGTTTAGTGTATTTCTACTGGGTTGTGGCTCACCCTATATGGGAATATCATTTTCAGGTGCAGGTAGCATGCCACCTCCAAGGACATAGCTTGGGAGGCTAGAGGCGGACATACTTTTGTCGTTTTACTTTTTGATGTATTACATGTAAATTCAAGCCAAGGGCTTAATGTGTAAATGAGTTAGTACTCTTTTGTTGTAACCAAGTGTTAACTTGGAAAGCTGTAAGCCTTTAGGGCATTTGCTTTTGTCGTTAACATGTAATACTTTTTGTAATGAAACTCTGATAAATGGAAGAATGTGGAACTTTTACATATCGATGCATGTCTTTATTGATGGGTTTAATGTTGTTATTTTGAGGGCGTTACATTCACCTTGACATATTGGCCGAGATGTCATTATCTAGGCCGAGGTGTGAATCACCAAGGCCGAGATGTGTATTATCTAGGCCGAGATGTTACCTTTGCACCTGTGTGACCTTGTCCTGGAGTGGTATGACCTAGACCGAGGTGTGGCACATCTAGGCCAAGGTGTGGCATAGCTTAGTCAAGAGTTGTCCTTCCTAGGCGAGGTCATTGTCACCTTAGTTGCCAAAGCTTTGTCCTTAGCCGATGTCACCACTTGCTGAAGTGCCATACCGAGTAGCTTGTTAGATACGCTTTGTCATAGTCTTGTCTTGTCTTGTCAATCTATCACTTTTCGAGGAGAACCAACCGGCCGTTGCCACGTGTCCGAGCTGAGAGTTAAGTCAGCCGATAGAGAGAGAAAACCCATCATTTGTTATATTTATGTTTTGAAGAAGAGAGAGAAGCTCTAGGAGAGGAAGAAGAGTTCTTGAGAGAGAGTGGATTTCTAAGCTTGATTCCTTGAGATCGAACCGTTAGATCCGTGTTCTAAGGTTAGATTCTTAATCTGCTCTTGTCATTCTTTATGTTTATGTTATTGCATTACATGATTGAATATGATTTGTAAGCTATACATTGCTTTGAAGGTCGGTTTTAGAAAGAGAAAATAGCATTCATGTGTTCTTCAAGAAAAGTCATGTTTTGATCTGAAAGCTCTTGCCTAGATCCATGTTTTTGTGTTTGTTTTCACATGATTTTCAAGCATGGGTACCCAGGTCCATGTTTTCGAACTCATAGCATGAAATCCCAAATTTTGTAAATAAATAAGTTATGATTTTAGCATTCATGTTCTTCATGAGATTCATGTTCATGTTCTTTATGTTCTTTACGGGTGGAAACCCAGATCTCCAGACCTCACTTCCCGAGGTGTAGTCGTCGAGATCACTCTTACCTAGACCTCACACTTAGGCCAAGCATCGTATCTCACCTTGGCCTACCTTGCATGATCACTTACACCATCAGTTTGTCCTGTGCGCACCTTAGCATGCAGCTGCATGCTGAAGCCTAGGTAGCCACACCTCGGCCAGAAGGTTTGGGACCTCGGCAAAGACCTGGTTGGTACCCAACATGTCTTCCTGACATGTAAAACAGTGTTTTGACTTCCAGCATGTTTTTCTGAGATCATTGCATGCATGTGAGACTTGTTTTGAGAAGTACGTTCTGTGTGCTTTGCCATGTGTTGTAGGACTTGGACCTTTGCCTTGATCCCGACGTCCCAAGAACTATGTGAGTGGTATTTTTAATAAAGTTATGTTCTTAAGATTTTGATAAAGCTTTGCCTTGTTTTGATAAAAGTATTTGTTAAGCATGAATGATATCCCTATTTTATGTATTAAGTATAAGCTTTGTTTTGAATGACATTCTTGGAACCGTCCTTTCGTGTTAGGGGACGTTAAGCCTAAGTAACGCCGGCCTTTCGTGTTAGGGGACGTTAAGCCTATGTGACATAGTCCTTCCGTGCTAGGGGACTCTAAGCCTATGTAGCATAGTCCTTTCGTGTTAGGGGACGTTAAGCCTAAGTAACGCCGTCCTTTCGTGTTAGGGGACGTTAAGCCTATGTAACATAGTCCTTCCGTGCTAGGGGACTTTAAGCCTATGTAGCACCGTCCTTTCGTGCTAGGGGACGTTAAGCCTAAGTAGCACCCTTGTTAAGATATCGGCCATCGACGGACTATGAACGAGTGTGCTCGATGCCGAGGTTATGCTTTTGTTTTGCCCGGAATGTCATCACCCCTTGTTTTAAGATTTGACGCATGTTAAGTACGTAAGCAAGTTTTGAAAGACCAAGATTCGAATGATGTTTTATTTCAAGCCAACTAAGCTATGTTATGTATGGTTTTGAAAAGATATACTATGTATTGTTTTGAAAGGATCTCGGGTATCATTCATTTAATCCCTTTATTACTTATACCATTCATTGAGTATCCAAGCTCACCCTCCCTATGTATATATGTAGGTAACAAGCAAGAAGTCGGCTTCGCCGAGATGTGTGTTTTGTGTGCGTGTTATGTCGACTGTAAGGATATCGGCAATCTTGAAGTTTATGTATTTTGAACATGTCGGCTTGAGAAGCCTTCTTCCAAGATGTAATATGTATCTTTGTACTTCATTTCTATTTGTATTCAAATTGTAAAGCTATGTAAAGATGTATGCCATTCCATTTGACTTATGCACTGCTCTTATGGACCACTTGTATTTTAGGTTATTGCTTCTGCATTTGTGAGTCCCCTATATCTATACTCTGATTGTGTGTGAATTTTGTAAGTTGGCCTTCGGTAATCTCGGATTACTGGCCATCACGGCACCAAACTACTAGGGGCGGTTTGGGGTCGTGACAACTAGATATTCTGAACAAGTAGAATCAAATAATCTAAACAATAGTACTACACTACAAATAATAATAGAACAATATAATATCATAATTAGATTATTAAAAAATTTAACGAAAATCTTAAGGATAATCAACTAGAAATTATAAACGAAGTTAGAGATCTATTATTAAATAAAGGCAAATAAGTAGCTATTGTAGAAAATCATCAAAAAAAAAAAAACCAAAAATATTTACCCTTATCCTTTCAAGGGGAACTCTCCGAAGGAACCTTTTGAATTAATCTCACCTAAAAAATGAAAAAATGGATCTAAGTAACTATAGCTTAGAAGAAGTAAAGGCAGAAAATGAAGAAAATAACAAAGTTAAATATAAAATAATATTAGAAATAGTTGATAAATTAGATAAAATGGATAATTATGTATTAGAAGAAATAAATAGTAGTAGAATCGAAATTGAAGAAGATCTTTATAAACAATTGGGATTAATCAATTTAAGGGAAATGGAATACATTCCTCTTCAATTAGAGCAACTAATGAAAAATTGTGACACCAAAAAAGAAAATAATATCTTAGAAAAATATGAAGAAACAAATAATGATGACATAGAAATGGCCATCGTTGTAAACACCCTATTTTAATCGGCCCTAAGACTTGAGCACTTTCTTTTGATTACCCGATGATGAAAACAAGAATGTGTTTCTCGCATAATCCCCAGTAAGAAATATGAAATTTGTGCTTCATTTCCAACCCTAAGCCTATTTTGGCCAAGTGTTTAAAGTCCCGTTCAAAACTCTTTTTCAAAACTTTGTTTTCACGCTTTGTTCTGAATATTTTTGTAATGTTCCGAGGATCATTTTTTAAACTTCAAAATAAGACTTTTTTTGAGAAAATTGAGCAAAGAACAGTGTGAAAATAAGAGGAAAGGATGATAATTCTGTCAAAAAATCATGTTTCGCGCAAGCCAGTTAGGCCACGGCCAAATGTTTGGCCAGGCAGCCAAGATCCGACCATCTAATTTGCCTAGAAGCATGGCAGTTTCGGTAGAATTCTTGTAGAATGCGTGTGGGTCATGCCATTATAGCTGTTATTGATACATTCAGTACACAACATACATACCTACCCCCTCGATTATCCTTTATTGTCCTCCATTGTCAAAAGAGCTATTATCTCTTCCAAAAAGAGGAAATCCAATTCAACCACCATTGTCACCCCACCATCCTTGTCTCCCACCTTCTCTTTGATTGAGTAGACTTGCATTGCTTATAGAAAGGATTAGATCGTGAGATAGAGATAAAATGGAGGAATGAATTAAGAGAAATGAGAGAGATAGAGAGAAAAAGAGAGTGGTTTAAGTTTTGAACCAAAATTTCCATATACACTAAGAAACACTGATATCCCATATTTCTATATATCAAAACCATCCCAGAAATACTGAGAGAACCAAATTCTTGAGTTTTGATTCAAAAGAGAGTGAGTGTTGTTGGAAGGAAGAAAAATCGAGAGTTGAACAACTCCCCCCTCCACCCCACACATTGTTACACAACCCAAAAACACCATTACAACAAGAATTTTGAATTTTTGAATTAAGAATTAAGAACACACTTCCTAAACTTAAGGGTGATCAAAAGGAAGTTTAGAAATCAAATTCTTTCCTTGAAAGGTGAATTTTGCACACTTTCATTTCCTTGCATTTTCTCTCTTAATTTAAGCTTCTTGCTTCAATTTCATTTTATATTGTAAACTTGTTATACTTTAACTGGGAGTGGTTAGTTAAGCCACCCACATATTCTCTACTTGTTTTTGTTTTGGTGTAGCAAAAGTAGAAAACAAAGTTTTGCCTGGCTTGATTTCTTTTGGAATAGAATCCAGTAGCCCTCTAACGATGAGCAAAATAGTCTTCGACGTTCTCTGAAACCCCTGAAGCTCCTGTTTTCTTTTATTTTAGTTAGAGAGAGTTATGAGGATTTAATTTTATTATAATATTTTTATTCCTCTCATCCCTTATTCGGATTTGTAATATTCAAAATATTGTAATAATTCTCCGCCCCACTTCTTTCTATCCCATTCTTTTATTTGCCTTCCATATTTTGTGATATCCATGCTTTGCATTCATGTTTCATTTCTTAAGATGCGGCTAAATTTGCATCTGTGGATTTAATCGATTATTATGTGATTTCGTGCACTACCTCATGTCATGAGATGATTCACATGTCCTATTGTAACGCCCCAAAATGACTACCATAATCCTTTCACAATATTAATAGGCAACAATAATAATAAAGTAATTATCTTCCATTAAATCTAATGGGATTACAAAAGGAAACATATGCAGTATACATTCATGATGCCTAGCCCTGAATATATAGCATGTGTTACAAATAACAGAAAAGAATGGAAGTAAAACAAATAAGAAATGTCCTAAAGGCTTACAACTTTCCAAGATAGTTCTTAGTTACACAAAAGTGAACTTTAGGTCCAATACATTTAAAGTCATTGGATGTACAAAAATGAATACAACAAAAGAAGTTGTTGCTCTAACTCCTCCCAAGCTACTGCCTTGGCGGAGGAATATCATCAGCACCTAAAAATGATTTTCCCCAAATAGGGTGAGCCAAATCCCAATAGAAATAATTTAGCACAAAATATGAATCTTAACAAAGATATAAGGGTGAAATGCATCTACAATGCTCATGACTGAAATGTTTTACATTTTCTTTCCAAAAAAAAAATGCCATGTTCAGTCTATATCAAAATTCTCAAACTCATTCTCTTTGTAATAGAAAACAGGGGGAATTCTCAAACCAGTACAACCTTTCACGGATATTTCGTTCGCAGGAAACCTCAAACGGCACCCATGTAAACCTAGTCTATACAAGCACTACTATTGCCATTTTACAGATATTTCGTCCACAGGAATCGGCACCCATGTATATGCACGTTTTTCGAAACTTTCACCCTAAACACACAGGCCAACTTAATTTGCTGATACATACCTTTTTCCAACATTCACCCATTTTTCTCAAAATAATATACATTTGCAATGTATTAAATGAGCAACAAATGTTCTGTAACACCTCAAAATAAATACGATAATCCAACACCCAACAGTTTATACAATGTGACATGTACAAATAATAAGCTTTCATTAATCAAAGTTGATGTACAAAAGTTGACACATGTGATATACATTCATAGATAAGTCCTCTTAAATATACAACATAAAGATAAGAGACGAAAGCTAAACAAATGCTCATAAGCCCTAAAGGCTTACATTTTTCCAAGGCCATGCTTGGTTATGACAAAAGGGATACAAATCCAATACATGTAAAGCTCGTGGCTTGAGTCAAATAATACATAGTACAAAAAGAGAGCATTCAGCTCCAATTCCTCCCAAGCTATTGCCTTGGTGGAGGCATATCACCAAAACCCAAAAATGGTTTTTCCTAAATAAGGTGAGCCAAAGCCCAGTAAAAACAATCTAACACAATATATGAATCTTAATAAAGGTATAAGCATAACATGCATATACAATGCCTGTGATAAAAATCATTCATATTCTACAAGATCATAATATGCCAAGTTTTATTTCTCAATCCATTTTACTTCAATTCATTTCAAGTCAATCCATTTCACCTCAACTCATGAGTCAAATTCATTATTTTCCAGACAACCCAACTGAGGCTATAACTCAGTGGTTCTCTATTCAATACAAGCATTACACAAACACTTCAATTTGCTATTTTACAAAAATTTCATCCGCAGGAATTGGCACTCATGTATACACACGGCTTTGGGACTTTTACCCTGGACACACAGGCCAACTTAATTCAATGGAGTCTATCTCCTTTCTTCTCCCAAACATAGAGTACATCCCCTTTCTCCTCCCAAATATCATACATATACAATGTATTAAAACACAGTCATATTCAGTGGAAACCGATAAGAGATTAGTTTCAATTTACCTAATCCTTATAACAATCATGGCTATCCTCTACCGATAGCCCCAAAACAGATATTGCTAAACAGATATACAATCTCAAAATAGATAAATTATCTAAATTTCCATTGGTGAGTGATAATACATATATGACTTCACCGTTTATATCAACAGCCATCCAATTTCACATTTACAATACTAATTCCATTTGTTTGAACAAAATAAACATTTGAAACATTTTAGGACAAACTCAATTTTTCCCCAAATGTCAACCCAAATGTCAAAATCAACCATTTTTTCACAATACAAACTCATATTCCATCCCATAACGATTATAACACATTCACTTAGAAACCCCTATTTTATTTTTAAACCCAAACCCAAGGTTTATCCATAATACTTTAAAATCCCACCATTGTTTACACAACAAGCAATAACCAAGTTAAAAACCATATGATAGTGTAGAAAATCCCTACCTCAAGCTTAGAAGATCAAAGAAGTAAAGGAGAAACTTCAAAGACGCTGAAACCAAACTTTATTCGGATCAAAATGTGGCCCTCGAGATGCTTTACCTTTTTAACAAAGGCACATACATGGATAAACCACTAGATCTTGGTGAAAATGTAAAGAGAGAGAGAGTGAGTTTTAGACAGAGGAGCTCAAGAACTAGGGTTTTTGAAAAGTAGAGAGAGAGAGTGAAATGTGAAAAAGTGATGTAAAATGTTACTTTCACAGACTGAAATACGCACAGTCCGCTCGAGCGTGAGAAGTGACGCTCGAGCGTTAGACATAATAAGTTGTTTCGCTTGAGCGCAAGAAGTGATGTTGGAGCTCTAAGACACAATGAAAATGACCATCACCGCTCGAGCACAAGAAGTGCTGCTCAAGCGCAGAATACACACATCCAGTAGTTTTGTAGACGACAGGCCAACGCTCGAGCATAAGAAAAGGCCGCTCGAGTGCATAATACACTCTCCCAGAAGTTTTTTAGACCTACAAAAGTATTGAGAGTTTGCAAAGCCCGCTCGAGCGAAAAAGCAAAATTTTGGGCAACAAAAGTTTGGAAACCAAGCAACCAACCTGTCCCAAACGCAACCATAACAACCCAATGGACTAATTTAAGGGAAAACAAGGGAAAAAGATATGAACAACAATGCTAAACCATGAAACCCGAGTTCGTAATACAACAAAGGTCAGTTCAAAACCGGAATCGCTATAATCTCCCCCCTTAAGGAATTTCGTCCTTGAAATTACAAATCAAGTTCAAAACCATTTTTAATCCATTTACAACAATGATAATCTATCAATTCCAACACCGTGACTTATCCACCAGTCATTCATTCCCATTAACGTAACACACAAGTTCCAACATTAAAAGTGCAGTTCACATTTTTCAAAAACATATACAATGTTCATAATAAACTTGTGTTTCTAAAACATAAACAACATATACAATGTTCCATATTTCCAAAACATATACAATGTTTTTACTTTTCATTAACATAACAATAATTCAATACATGCTCAAACATTAACAAATATATCTGGATACTTCTCACGGACTTCCAACTCACATTCCCAAGTTGCTTCCTCAACCCCGTGATGTTTCCACAATACTTTAACCAAGGGAATTGTATTGCCTCGCAAAACTTGGTCCCGAGTATCCAAGACTCTCATCGGTCTCTCCTCATATGAGGTATCCTTATCTACATCTAAGTTGGTCCAATCCAATACGTGCGATGGATCTGGCTCATACTTCTGAGGCATGCTAATATGAAACACATTATAAATCCCAGAAAGCTATGGCGGCAAAGCCAAACGATATGCTACCTCTCCGATCCGCTCAAGGATCTCAAAAGGCCTAATGAATTGAGGAGACAACTTCACACTCTTCCCAAATCTCATCAAGCCCTGCCTAGGTGATATCTTCAAGAAGACATGATCTCCCACCTCAAAAGATAAAGGTCTCCTCCTACGGTCGGCATAACTTTTTTGATGACTCTGGACAGTCTCTTACGGATAAGTGCAACTTTCTCCGTTATTTCTTAAACCAACCCTGGACCCAGCAAAGGTGCATTACTCACCTCGGCTCAACACACAGGAGATCTACACAGGAGATCATACAAGGCCTCAAACGGTGCCATGCCAGTACTCAATTGGAAGCTATTGTTATAGGCAAACTCCACTAAGGGCAAGTGCCTCTCCCACGACCCCTTAAAGTCAAGGACACAACCTCGAAGCATATCCTCAAAGATCTAGATAGTACGCTTGGACTGTCGGTCAGTCTAAGGATGGTACGCGGTGCTAAAAGTCAACCTCATAGCCAAGGCATCCTGTAGGCTCTACCATAACCAAGCTGTAAAACGCGGATCTCTATTCAAAACAATCGTCACAGGGACTTTGTGCAACCGCACTATGTCCTGAATGTAAAGGTCGGCAAGATAATCCACTGAGTCACTTATACGCATAGGAATAAAATGCATCGAATTGGTTAACCAATCAACTACCACCCAAATCGCATCACTACCCCGTCGAGTCCTTGGAAGGCCCACAACAAAATCCATCGTGATGTGCTCCCACTTCCACTCGACTTTAGGCAAGGATTGCAACAAACCCTCTAGCCTCTGATGCTTGGCCTTCACTTGTTGACAAGTAAGGCACTTTGATACAAACACGGCTACATCTTTCTTCATACCCCTCTACCAAAACTGGCGACCAAGGTCGTGATACATCTTCGTGCCCCCAGATGCACCACAAGGCGTGAGTGGTGAAATTCTTGGAGTACTTCCTCTCGGCAAGACTTTAGCATAAAGAGATGGTCAAAGTGTTCAACACTTGAGTCAGGATACACATTCAAGCCCTTTTCTACCTTCCCACTAGAGATCTTCTCCCGGAGGGTTTCTATCTCAAGATCACCCTTCTATGCTTCTATCACTCGGTTCACAAGTGTAGGTTGTGCAACTACTGAAAACAAGGCTGTAGACTCAATGGACTCGCCAAGATGCAAGTCAAACTCCCTAATAGTAGTTAACATCTCTCATTCCCGGATAGCAATACAAGCGACACCACTAATTGATTTCCTACTTAAGGCATCGGCCACAATATTGGCCTTCCTCGGATGACAATGTCACTCAAAATTATAATCCTCAATAAACTCCATCCACCCCCTCTGCCTCAGATTCAAGTCTTTATGTGTAAACAGATATTTTAGACTCTTATGATTCGAAAACACCTCAAACTTCTCACCATACAAATAATGCCTCTAAATCTTCAAGGCAAAGATTGTTGCTGCTAACTCTAGATCATGAGTAGGGTAGTTCCTCTTATGTGTTTTCAACTGCCACGAGCCATAGGCTACTACCTTCCCCTCTTGCATCAAAACACAACCAAACCTTCCTATGAGGCATCATAATACACTGAATAACCCAAACCCCTCTCCGGGATAATCAAAACTGGGACAGTCGTAAGTCTAACCTTAAGCTCTTAAAATGACCTCTCATAAGTCTCACTCCACACAAATTTGATCACTTTCCTCGTCAGTCTAGTCAACAGTGAGGCTAGCCTAGAGAAATCCTTCACAAATCTACGATAATACTCGGCCAACCCCAAAAAACTACGGATCTTGAAAGCATTCTTAGGTTGGCTCCCATCTTGCACTGCCTCTATCTTGGATGAATCTATAGTCACCCCTTCCTTGGATACCATATGGCCTAAGAACTTAACTTCTCTCAGCCAGAATTCACACTTCCCAAACTTAGCGTATAGTTTATGGGCTCTAAGCAACTCAAGTACCACTCATAGGTGCTCCTCATGCTCCTACTCAGAGGGTGAGTAAATCAAGATGTTGTCTACAAAGACAACTACAAAATGATCTAAGAACTCACGAAAGATTCGGTTCATCAAATCCATAAACACAGTGGGTGCATTGGTCAGTCCAAAGGGTATCACTAGGAAATCGTAATGGCCATACCGCATACAGAATGTCGTTTTCTGGATATCCTCCTCCCTTACTCTCAACTGGTGATAACCCAATCTCAGGTCTATCTTAGAGAAACAACAAGACCCCTTCAACTGATCAGACAGATCATCTATATGAGGCATTGGGTACTGTTCTTAACAGTTATCTGATTTAACTTCTGGTAATCAATACAAAGTCACAATGCTCTATCTTTCTTTTTAGCAAAGTGAGTTGGTGCTCCCTTAGGTGAAGTACTAGAGCAGATAAAATCCTTATCTAATAACTCTTGGAGTTGAATATTCAACTCATTCAACTTAGCAAGTGCAAACCTATATGGTGCCATGGAAATCGGTGTCGTACCAGGCACTAAGTCAATGGAGAACTCAATCTCTCGGTGATGTGGTAAACTAGTAAGATCCTCAAGAAAAATGTATGGGTATTCACGAACTACCCTTGGCAACTCAACTTAGACTTTATCACAGTCACTACTCAAGAAGTTGGCAAGAGGACAGCTAAGTTCACTCTGCCCACGCAGACCATACATTGGTGATAAGACTCTATCCACCCAGTCCCCCAAGAAATAAAAGCAATCACCGCTCAAGGTACATACAGTAATCCTTTGATAGTAGCAATCGATAACGGCCCGATATGATGACAATCAATCCATACCCAAAATAACATCAAAACTAGACATGTCAGTCAACACAAACGCAAATGGAAGTTGGCGATCGACAACCTCTATGTCACAATCCCGACTCCCTTACTTCAAAACAACCTCACCATCGATAGGTGACTCTACACAGAATTTTGCTTGAGCGTAGAATACACTCTCCCAGTAGTTTTATAGACCTGCAAAAGTACTGAGAGTTTGCAAAGCCCGCTTGAGCAAAAGAAATGTTGCTCAAGTGGAAGAGCAAAATTCTAGACAACAAAAGTTTGGAAACCAAGAAACCAACCTGTCCCAAATGCAACCACAACAACCCAATGGACCAATTTAAAGGAAAACAAGGGAAAAAGATATGAACAACAATGCTAAACCATGAAACCCAAGTCCGGAATACAACAAAGGTCAGTTCAAAATCGGAATCGCTATATGTTCAATGCACATATATGAGAAATTAGTTTCAATTCGCTTACTCATGCAATTTCTACAACAATCATAGTTATCCTCAACCGATAGCCCAAAACAGATATTTCTAAACAGATACAAAATCTCCAATATAGATAAACTTTCAAAAATTCAAGATGTGAGCGATAATAAATATCCAACTCCACTATCCACATTTATGTCCATCCAATTTCAAATTTCCATCATCAAGTCCATTTATTTATACAAAATAAATATTTGAGACAGTTAGGGCAAAATCTTTTTTTCTCCAAAATCCAACACGAGGGTCAAAATTAACAATTTGTTCACAACTCAACCTCATTACCACTCCCACAACCATTTTCCATACAACCATTTGAAAAGCCCTTTTTTGATTTTAAACCCAAACTCCAAGTTTGTTCAAAATCCTCCAAAACACCAATATTGTTTTACAAAAACAAATAGCTAAGTTAAAAATCATAAAAAAGTGTAGAAAATCCTTACCTCAAGCTTAGAAGACCAAAGGAAGAAATGGAGAGACTTCAAAGATGCCAAAACTCAACTCTATTTGGATCAAATGAGAGCTCTCGGAGTGCTCTATCTTTTTATCAAAGAGAGTAGGATAGAGAGATCCTTAGATCTAAGTGTATTTGTAGAGAGAAGTTGGGTTTTAAAGAGAGAGAGATAGACTCAATCTAAGGTTTTGAGAGAAAAAGATATGAAAAAGTGATGTAAAAAGGTGTCGCTGTGAACTGAAATACACCCAGCTCGCTCATGCGTAAGAGTTGTCGCTTGAGCGACCAGACACAATAAGTTGTTTTGCTCGAGTGCAAGAAACTTCGCTCGAGCGCAGAATACACACTCCTAGAAGTTTTACAAATATAAGACAGTCGCACGAGCGCAAGAAGTCTCGCTCGAGCGAAGAACACTACCTCCTAGTATCTCTACAGGCTTGCAAAAGTACTGGGAGCTCACAAAGCTCGCTCGAGCGAAGAGGCCAAATTTTGGGCAACAACAGTTTGGACCAACTAGCAACCAACAGTTCCAAACACTGCCAAGACATTCCAATACTCAAACTTAATGAGAAATAAGGAGAAACATGGGATAAATATCTAAATAAGACAAATGAAACTTGAATTTAAAACATTAATGGGTCGGGCCCAAACCAGGAACGCTATACCTATAGTAGAAGTCGGATATTTAGTTGCATTCATGAGTGAATTGCATTAGGATCTTGTGTATAGAATCATGTATATGTTTACTAATTTTACTTTTGTACCTATTTGTGGGACGTTAGTAAATATATAATTTTTTACGCTTTAACATCCCGCCTGTGTGTGATTTTCTTACTATGTGTAGCATGGCTATGTGCTTATTTGATATAACTCTATGCGTGCCAGTGGGTGAAGGTTGTGTTGTTTAATTTGAAATAAAATTGATTTTCTTGATTGCACTATTCAAAACATTTTTCAAAATATAAGAAATCAAATTATTCCAAAACAAGTGACACAATATATATTTGTTTGTTTCATATAGTAAAATTTAGGATTTATTAGTAATAATTGGAATATGAACACATAAAGTAAATAAAATTCATATCATGGCTTAGTAGAGGCCGATCTTTTGATTGGGTGAGCGGGGGGTGCTCAATTAATGACCTTCCCCCTTCATACCTAAGGTTCCGAACCAAGCATCATTGGTTACGATGAACAATGGCCTTGGTATGAGTCATGAATGTCACACTCCTAAATTTTATTAGCCAAATACATTACTAAATCCTTAGATTTAAGTCCATTTACCTAATACATTTATATAAACAAGTGACCGTTACACTTGAGAAGAAGAAAAAAAAGTTCTCTCTCGAATGAAAGCAACAATATTACATACCAAGACTTACATTACAATACTAAGAAATAAATATTTACAAGTGAAGACACTCTTCAATCCAAAAACTATAATATACATTTCATGCACACAACAATTAACAAGACATATAAAAGAAATTGGACTTCTTGAATCTTCCAAAGGTATTTTCGAATCATTTTCCCTGAAAATGGTAAAAAATACGAGGGATGAACAAATATGTCTGGTAGGAATATTCAAAGATTTTCAACAATAAAATCTCTAGATACATGCGATCATGAATGCTAAAGAATGATACATATATAATTAATGTGCTCTTTTCATACATAAAATACAGTACATATAAGTAATACCTTTCTCATAAAGAAATCCATGAAAACTTTTCAAAGAAAACTCTTTCTTTTGTTTCCATATCATTCTAGTATAGTTTTTCAAAAGTTCTTTCAAGAATCCTTGTTAACATCACTTAAAGGTCAAGAATATAGAAACCAATCATTCTACCATAAATTCACATCATATCACACATAAAATGAATGAACTCAATTTCATCTATTCAACTTTACACAATTAAATTATCCATTTCTCATTATCACAATCACACATATAGATCTCATTATAATCATTTCACATAAATCCAAACAGAAATCGGCTCTATTACCAAGCCATATCCTCATACCACACGCTTTTCCACGCATTACTTTAGAAGGAATGCGGAACCTCTATTAAGTGCTACGTGTAGCTTGCTTTTCGTGCTCCTCTCGGATACAATTAGCCCTACAATTTGGACTCCTGTGGTTTTGAATCTGATTTCACAAGTGCAATGTGAAAATAGATAAACACAAATGAGTCCAAATCCGACAAATCTTTTGGAAAATCGGTTTTGAATAAAAAAATGCCAAAAATGGACTGCATTGCTAGATGTCAGAGTCGCCACCTAAATGTTTTTGAGAAATTTAGAAAACCCGTGACTCGTGCCAAAGGCCACTTGTCTATTATCACCAAAGTGTCTCGGCTTGGGAACTTAGGTATGAGAGGGGAAGGTCATGAATTAAGCACCCCACTCACCCGATCAAAAATCGGCCACTACTAATCATGATGTGATTCTTATGTACTGTATATGCTCTTGTTCTAATTATTAATGCTATATTTACTAGGTGATGCACACATGTATAGACTAATTTGAAAATTTTGGAACGCTTTGATTTCATGTTTGTTTGAAAAGTTGTTTGAATATGTACCACTTAAAAAAGTGATCTCATCTGTACATTAATCCAAATCATCCAAAAGCGAAAAAACCTTCATCCACCGACATTCGAGAGGTATATCACTTAAGCACTTAGCCTAATGGTAAACGTACTCGATATGGAAACAATCACATGCATGCGATATGTTAAAGCAATAAATGCTTACCTAGTACTTCGGGCAAGCCAAAGAAGGACAAAATAATTAGAAAAATGCATGTTCTTAAACAATACGACATGCCTAGTGCAACACATGCAAAATATAATTAATAGGCTCGACTACTAGTATGGCATGTGAATCGATTTGATAGCATGCAGTTAAGCACGTATTCGAATAAGTAAATAATCACAAAGTTAAAATGATGCGCCAAACCAAATTCATGCAAAAATGGATACTTTAAGCATGTAATGACATGAAAATGTGAAATATGATGCTACTATTATAAGCGGGTAAATAAAAGGGAGAAAGAAATGGGGTTGGAAGACATACACACATTATTACAAGTTTGCCCTCATGCAAGAGGGTCCGAATGTCCAAGTGTTCGAGTTAACTATTTATTACAAATCCAAATGAATAAATAAGCTAAATTAAGTAATTATTACAAATTGGAAGGAATCTAAGTAATTATGTACAACACACTACTATTCAACACTAATTTTACAAGCCACAGAAAGTGAGGAAATGCATATGCATGAACATGAATCTCCACCCAAAAAATTCATTTATTTTGCTGCCAGAAACATTCTGTTTTGCAATCAGAAAATTAAACTGTTTTCTCCTCAGCCCCTGCTCTGCTCTGCCATGAAAATGGCACTGCTTGTGTAAAATAAAGTGGTTGGTCAGCCAGAAAAAGTGGTCGACCGAACAGTTAGGTGGTCGGCCAGCCACAATTTTGGGGGTCTGCCCTAATGCAACAAAAAAGAAACAGAACACAAATAGAGTATTTCCAAGAGGTGTTTGTCCTTACTTGTCGGCTCGGTTCACAAACCATTACTTGTTGCAAACTCGTTGTGTGATGATTTATGAACCAATGAGACAAAAGCTTAATGAATAACAAGAAAAGACCAACAACCACCTCTCTATCATGGAATGACCTCAAGGAGAGCAGTAGGCATCGCTTCTCGAGTCGTTAACATCACTAAAGAGTTTGTACAGGCCCAAGGCATGATAGATTCAATTAACGTCCAATTGAACCTAAACAAACCTTATTACTCTTGTTGCCATTTTAGTTCACTTGATTAGCCTCTTTTAATTACCTTTCAATTCTTTAGTCATTTTAGTCCAAAATGAGAATTAAGTTTGCTAATGGAGAGAAGTGTCAAACAGTGAGTAGCTCTTGGCATGAGAGAGATGTAATGCATTGGTAATGAACCTTCGAGGGGACTAAACCATTAAGCATGGAAGGGTCTCTTTCTCATACCTTGAGCAACACTCTCTTGAAACGACTCTCAAAATAAGAAAAACCAAGAAAGGAGGGAGGTTGCAGAGATGGTTATGCAAAGTCTGAACACATGCATGGGAAACATAAAATGAAAGCTATCAACTCGAATAGGTTGGTGTCTAAGGCCTAAACCACCAAACCTATGAGGACTACAACACTACAAGCATACTATGCAAAGCATGGATGAAGTAAACACATTAAAATAGTCCTAAAATAAGTTATAAATAGTGCTGGAATTGAGTTGAAAAAGCTAGAAAAGTAAGCAAAAATAATGGAGAAACGAAGCTAGCCAAAGGGAGGGTGGCTAACCCCTCCACTTTTTGGACCTTAAAACCACATTTTTAGCCTTTGAAAACCTCTAAAAAAAATAGTGGTAAAATACTGAAAAAAAGTTGAGAAAGAAGGGGGAAACACAAGGGCAAAAGCTTAGAGAACAAGGTTCAACGAGGGTGGTCAACCCCTCTACCTTTGATAGCTTCAAGCCACAAGTTTCAGCCCATAAAAACAACGTAAAAATAGTGCAAAAACAGCAAAGAAAGATAGGAGTAGTGTAAAGAAGCTAAAAGTTGTACTTCTTGAAAAGTGATAACACTTTGATTCACAAACCCACAAGTAAACACCCTCAAGAGCTAAAATTTGGACTCAAGAATCTCAGTAAAGAGAGCTAAAGAAATGGTTTAGGAAGTGTATGTAGCTTGTATGTATATTGCAAGATACAAAGATAGAGTGCTTTGCAAGAGTTTGGCTCTTCACAAAATTTTCCAACCTCCAAAACATGAGGGATGGTCCTCTATATGTAGAAGAACAGGTTGCTATCTCGAAAATAGCTGTATTGAGCCAGCTAGTGCAGTACATGCACATAGGGGGACAGCTAGCAACAAAATATTTGCTAGTCAACAGTAGGTAGCCGGCTATGTGGGGGATAGCTGACCATTTTTTTCTGGCCAGCCGACCACCTGTTGGCCTGCAGGCCTCTGGGTGGTTAGGCTTAAAGAAAAAAAAAGAAGAAAGGGTTTTGGTTCAAAATGTAATGCAAGGTTTGAGGCTCTGAAACTCAAGCACCAAGGCTTCTTGCTAAAAAAATTGAACTGATGTACAGTGTAGTATTCATCATCGGGTGATCAACCTGAGGCGCCCAAGTCTTTAGGGCAGTCAAAAATGGGGTGTCTACAGTTGCCCCTCTTTGACAGAGCTCAAAGTCATAAAATGACGTGAGTGAATGTCAAAGCCCAAAGACGACCCATTTGACACGGTCGCAAGACTTGGGCAAGAAATCAAGATGTAAATGCAATGGTTGAATTCGAAAGTTGCCTAAGTATCCCTTTGCAAGGAATCAAAACAGCGTAGTTCAAGGACAGGATGCAAATGATGTGCAGAAAATAACTTGTGATCAGGCAATAAAACAATGCAATGAAACATTTGAATGAAAGCAACAAGCAATGAAAGGAATACAACATTTGAATGAATGAAAGCATAAATCAAAGTAAAAAAAAAATCTAGTCGTGTCTCATACGAAAAGAAGTGAGCAAATAGCATCCAAATACGTCTCACGTGAAAGGAGGACGAGAGATACAAACAAAACTAGGTCTCACGTGGAAGGGACTCGAGAAAATGCAAGCCTGACTGCTCCCTACGTAGAAAGGATGTAAGAAAATGCAAGCTTAACTACGTCTTATGTAAAGAGGGTTAAAGCTCCATGCCAAATTGCATTTCACACAGAGAGGGCAGAAGGTGCAATCCTAACTACGTCTCACGTAGAAAGGGTCAAAGATACAAGTCTCACTACACCTCACGTAGAGAGGGTGGAGGGTGCAATCCTAACTACGTCTCATGTATAAAGGGTCAAAGATACAAGTCTCACCACGCCTCACGTAGAAAGGGTCAAAGCTCCATGCCAAACTGCATCTCACGTAGAGAGGGTGAAGGGTGCAAACCTAACTATGTCTCACGTAGAGAGGGTGAAGGGTGCAAACCTAACTATGTCTCACGTAGAGAGGGTTAAAGATGCAAGCCTAACTACGTTTCATGCAGAAAGGGTCAAAGATGCAAGCCTCACTACGTCTCACGTAGAAAGGGTCAAAGATGCAAGCCTCAGTATGTCTCACGTAGAGAGGGTCAAAGATGCAAGCCTAACTACATCTCATGCATAAAGGGTCGAAGATGCAAGCCTAACTACGTCTCACGCAGAAAGGGTCAAAGATGCAAGCCTCACTATGTCTCACGTAGAGAGGGTCAACAATGCAAGCCTAAATACGTCTCACGTAGAGAGGGTGACCACAAAGGGTATGCTATATATGAATGCGGTAAAATGCGATACAAGTGATAAAAAAAACGATGCAATGCATGCTCCATGCAATGTAACAGAAAAGATGCACAAAAGCAATATTAATGAAAGCACCCCACAAGGAAAGTGGCAAGGAACACCCTGTGGTGCACAGGGATATGCCAACACATATCCCATGATAGAAGTTTTCGAGATTACATCTCACGTGTCTCGAGGAGAGGAAACTGTTTAGGAACGTGTTTCATGCATTATAAAGAAAGAAAAAAAAACACCTACAAAGAAAGAAAAACACCGAGACCATGGTTCACATATCCAGTGAAAAGAACAAGGGAAAAGATCCAAAAGACACCGTGGCATGAAATGATCAATTGTACCAGATAAACATATAATGCAAAAAGATGCAATGAGTACGATAAATATGGATAAAATAATACTCTAAAGAAAAGAATAGTAAAGTGGTGTTATCTTGGAACACACCCCACCATTTACTTTCTGACTTATAGTCCGGAGGTCTCCAATGGTTTACAAAAGGATACAATTTGCCCTGGCTTGTGATTGGGGCATGCTCATGTATCAGAGAAACGACGCGTCTCGGGATAGTGTAACCGACACATAGTCTCGAGACCTTTGGAATCCGAAACAATCTTCATACCCATCAATTGTCCTTTTCCAGATGAAAACAAAGCCTTCCATATATAGATTGGGCAAGAGAGGAGCAAAAACTAGCACCGGACCACAAAAGGGGTCAGCCGGCCACAAAAAGGAAACGGCCGACCACTAATTAGTCAGCCGACCACGCAACCATTTTCAGGGGCAGTTTGGGCAATTTGGCTCGTGTCTTCTTTAAAACATCAACCTAGGCCTCATTTTAACACACCACACCATCCGAAATCCCTTTCTCTCTCTCTCTCTAGGTGTATTCTCTCTCTAGCTTTGTGCTTTATTCGCAAAACCCACCCCCATGCAAACTTTATTCGTAAAACACCCATAACCCTTTACATTTTGAACCAATTGAATTTGTTTTCGTTGCTTTTTTGGGTTTTTCATCACTTTGTGCTTGTTTCCCTCGTGTTTTTCTTAGTTTCACACATTTTTCGGGTTTTTTTGACTTTTTTCCTCATTTTCTCCACACTTCTCTATGGCGAATGATATCCTATATGACGGTGCTCCACTTGTGGTACTGGGGTTTCCACCCACTGTTGAGGTTGAGTAGCCTATAGCCGATGCGACTAACGGGCAGTAGAGGACATCGTCGTTAATATCAAGACGGAGGAGATCTACCCTCTAGGAGTTGAGCTCGAGCTTCTTCCATTGAGATTGAGGCCATTCGACCCACCACCTACCACCCTTGGACGAACGCGATGGCTCTCGGTGGCATGCTGCGATTTGAGGACTTTGTTGGCGGCGTGCCCGAGGATGTTCTGTTGGGGGACTGGACATTCCACCTTTATCAGGATGCCGTTGAGGCATAAACTTTTCTCTTATGCACTTTGCTTGTTTTGTTATTTCATTATTGCCTTTCATCATTGTCTTTCACTCTGTTACATAACTGATGCTTTCTTTCTTTGTCAACACAGGGTGACGCCCCATCTTGGAGAGGATATGGGGCGGTGCTAGTGAGGGACTGGTATCATGGGCTCCCCGCTCGGGTCCACGACCTTGTTGATGAGACGGGCTTTAGCCTATTTTACTCTGGACTTTCACGACTATTGGCCAGTTAGGCCTTGCTTGGAGCTTTGGTGGAGAGGTGGTAGGACACCACCAACTCCTTCCATGTCTCCTCCACCGGGGAGATGACGATGACTCCCTACAATTTCTCCATGATCACATATTTGAGAGTAGGGGGTGATCCGATCCCCTTTGACCTGGACATGGGCCGGTGGGAGGTGGCCTGGACCTATCTGCTTGGAGCATGTCCTCCTCTGGACAGGCTAGCTATGGTTCGATACAACTGGTTCTACGAGCGTCAGCCGGAGATGCAAGAGGAGGTGGAGCAGTACACTAGGGGCTTTCTGATCTATCTCCTCGGTACCACCTTGTTTGCAAACATGTGGAATATCCTAGGACTATACCTGCTAAGCGCCTTCCTGACGTTACCATGGATGAGATTCTATGATTAGGGCAGAGCTGGTCTCGCCAACTTGTATAGATACATGAGCTCCGGTTCCAGCAGAAAGGGAAACAAGGTCGGCAGCTATTGAAGAGCCTAGGAGGTACGCACTGCACTTCTTTTCAATTTCAGTTCTTATCACTATGTTTCTTATTTTGCACTTTCTGCCTTTATACTGTTTATACTTGTGTTTTCTGCTTTGCACTTTCTACCTTTACACTGTTTATATCTGTTGACTCCTAAATTGATCTTTCCATCGCAACTCTGAGTTTACACATACTTCCCGACCCTTGCCTCAGTGCCGGTGGACAAGATAGCACCGGTCGTACCCTACTCCCGGTGGTACGATCGTAGATGTTACTCTAGGCACCGTGATGACATAACTTTTTCATATTACTGCCGCCATTTTGACATAGTGACGACTTAAGAGGTAATCCGAAGCCCATATTCATTTCTTCTTTCTTTCCACTGCTTTGATCCATACTATGACTAATCCATACTCTGACAACTGACAACAACTAAAAACTGTGAATTCTTCATTTGCAGATCGAGTGGAAACCTTGGGCGATGATGCTGGCTGAAGTATGGGACCAGTATGCTGGATCTTGGGCTACCTCCCGGTATCAGATCCTGCTAAAGGGTCCATTTTGTTAGACCTGGTTTTTGGGCGAGCAGTTCGTACGCCAATGTACGCCAAACCATGGGCCTTCTTGCCTCGATTGTTCTTACTCCGCCTCTATGAGGATAGCTAAGAGTCTCCCGGGTGAGGCTATCATTCAGTATATGGTAGGGATGGATATTGATTTCTTCAGATGGGCTAGGGATTACGCGACCTTCATCAGGACTCATCTGATGCTGTCCCTGTCCGGGATTCACACGAGAGATGTTACAGATGCCCTTGTGGCGGAAGGTGTTGGAGGAGCTACTCCAGCTGTGCATGCAGCTGGTTGGCCAGTGATTTTGACCGCGATTCCTTGCTAGCGGCCCAGCGGGACGGCTTATTAGATTCCGATAGAGCCACCGGCGGAGGAGCACGAGTACATCAGGGATTCTGACGCGCCGTATGTATGGACTTTGCTTTATAATTGGTACTTCACATTCTCCTTTTGGATACTGATTACTCAAACTCACTTGTAGGCACCTATGGAGTACACGGATGGCCTCCTCCAGTTGGTCGCCTCTCTGGCTCAGATGGTGCAGAGGGGAGAGACGTTGCTTACCCTCCACGGTATCCAGGTATTGTTCCTTTCTTTCAGTTATTTACCTACTTACCCTTATTTTTTTGCGCCACACTGCACCGATATGCCATACTCATACTGAATCTGCATCCTGATACTGCATCATAATATACTGATATACTGCACCTATATTGAATCTCCCTTCTATATCATATTCATACTATACCTGCATCAAGCTCATACTGTATACTACACTCTACAACATACCCATACTATGTTTAATACTCTAATGCTTGTTTTCAGGTTCCACCTATACCGGTAACACTAACGGCATTGGCAGCACCGGTGGCACCAGTGGCACCTCTTCTGACTGTAGAGAGGAGAGGTAGGCTTGCTGCTGTTCATGGTAGAGGTGGGGATAGAGGCCGGGATAGAGATAGGGGAGCCCGAAGCAAGAGCGAGGAGTCCTCATCTTCAAAGCTGTCCTTGAGTAAGGATGACGCCGAGTCTAGTAGCGCTGAGGATATAGGGAGTAGATAGGTTGATTCTGGCCCTGTGGCTAATGCTTTTGATGATAGTGGTGCTGATGGAGATAGTGCCCTTGAGTCCCCTCATAGAAAGAGGATGAAGAGGGCCTCTCGAGCTGATTGATATGACCGATGCATATTTTGTACTTTGTTTGTTTGTTTGTTTGTTTTTTTTTTAGTTAGTATCCGTATAGCTTCAAATATGACCTTTCTTTATTTTGGAAACACTTGTACCCTTTTTGTAAAAAAAACTATGATTGGGGTAAAACCCTGCATTTTGATAAAAGGAGTTTTGTTATTACAACTCGAACATAGCACCATACTTGTATGAAATATACCTAGTTGAAACTGAAAAATGCTTGTATTTGAACGACATTTGTAATCGGATATTGAGCTACAAAATACAACTTTATAAATTACGAACAAAGTCAAAACCACCTAAACACAGTTATTTACACTTGCTAAAAACCAAAAGGATTCAAAACAAGACCTCAAAGCAAAAGACCAGAACAAAACAACACTGCCCAGTTGCTTGGCCAACAAAACTGGTCGGCCAGCCACTTAGGGGACGGCCGGCCAGAAAAGGTGGTCGGCTGGCCAAGTGTTTGTGGATGGACAGTTAGCTGACAATTGGCATCCACTCACAACCTTATCTTTTATAAAAAGTCTTCCTTTGCTATTTCTTCGACAGAACCTTATTTTGGCTACCGTTTTCTTCGAAAATAGAGATATTCCTCATAGAGAAGCTATAGCCACTTTGGATTGCATGGAAAAGGTAAATTTTAGGGGTTTTGGCATAAACGCCCTTTTTTCCATTCAGCCATACTTCACTTTGTTTTCCGTTCCTCCATGTCGCGGTTCGATGTTTGGACCCGGTTACTCATGTATTTCGCTTTGGAGTGCAAGCGATGTGCCTTACGCTAGAGGAGTTTCAAGTACTGATGGAGTCTCAACATGTTGAGGAGATTATGCCCCAGCCCCATTTTGGCCACGCAAGGCTCTTGGGAAAATGTATGGGCTTACCTTACATAAGGCTCGATCCTTGGCCCATGATGAGGAGTTAGACATTCTCAGTTTGATTCATTGGTTTTTCGACATTGGGGACAAGGGTGACCTTTCTGGCGAGGTTATCGACAACATGCCCTCTGTTTGTGTATGCTTGCATACTTCCTTCTTGTCCCTAGTTACAACGGAGCAAGCATTTGGTTGATCAAGGTGGCTCAATTTCTAAAAGAGGGTAAGAGTTGCATAGGTTTGGCGCTGGCCGAGACCTTGATGGGCTTGGATACTCTTCCTCGACGAAAGACTACTCGGTTTGTAGGGAGTCCACTACTTCTCCAGATATTTTTTCCTACCCTTTCTTATTTATGATTCTCACATCACTTGGCATTCACTCTCTATTTTTCTCAATACCCATTCCATATTTTTCTCTCAATGTATATCTCTCTATTCTTTAATCTCTCTTATTTTTCATCCCTTCCCAAGTGTAGTTAATGGGTAAGCTAAAAGTGGTGGACCCTTGTCCCGAGTACTCGGCTAGAGCTTACTTCTTTCGCCAATGGCGAGTGGATTTCCCTTCAGAGGGGTTGTGGTGCAATTGGATGTGCAACAGATCTGGGGCCGACATCGCATGGCTTTGCCCCTGGCTTGATTTGACCGAGATGAACTATAGCATCTCCTGACAACCGGGCATACAATTGATTTGCCTTACACACTGTTCTATTTTCCATTCAAGTGTAGACGCTAGTTTGGACATGATCAGACCCTTCCAGATGAGGGGGTGGAGTACCCAGCTTCATTCCCGGTTCATGTTTTGCACCTGACCCGGTATCTCATTATTGGAGGACAAGAGAGCTTCTGGCCCTTGCCCTTAGCTTCTGTTACGCCCTTTCTAGTGAGTGTTTGACTTGACTTGAGAATGAAGCACAAGTTGGGCCGTCTTTGGCTGCAGAGACTTCTACGAGCTCTAGCGGACAACACAGGACCACCTGACTTATCTGTGCCCCTAGTTTTATTGCTTTGACTTTTTTCAAGTTTTTATGATGTAAAAGCAACTTTGGTTTTATGCAAGAGTTGGAGAATGTATTTGTGTTGAAATCAATAGAATTAAAGTTGTGAGTACTGAAAATTTTCCTTTTTGGTCAAAGAATGGTCTAAAAAAGGTAAAATTTTGAGAAAATCAATTCATTAAAACTTTTCAAAACAATTTTCAAAAGCGGTTACTACTTTACATGCACGGAGTCAATTCTCAAGATATACAACCGCAAATTCAAAAGATCATAACTGTCCATAACTACCTTCACTACTACTACTCTGTCTTGCAACTGATCCTTCTGCCAACTGTGAGTAACATAACCAAACTAACAAATGATGGAAAAGATGACCCGATCAATCAAATGGATAGGACAGTTGAGTTGGAGATGATTATGGCCGAACTTCGAGATGAAGTTGCCTACGTATCCTAAAGATGGGAATCAGGCCTTACGTAGTTCGGTTTGGGTTCACTCGAGTATTAACACTCTCCTTTTGCGCTCTAACTTTTGCCAAAGCCTTCATTTTGAGGTTTTCGACCTTGTGAGCTCTATTTTTCTTGATTTCTAATTTTTCATGCTCTAACTTTTGCCTAGGTTGCCCTTTCAGGATTTCAGCCTAGCGAGCCTCTCATGGATAATATTTCTTCAACTTGTTCATGTTGATCGGCTGTAAGAACTCCAGGCCATCTAGATCCATGAGGATAATCGCTCCTCCCGACCAGATAGACTTGATAATGTAAGGACCGATCCAGTTGGGTCTGAACTTGCCCCTAGGGTCTTGGATGGGGGCTCGGTTGTCTTTTAGCACCATATCTCCTTCCTTGAGGTTTTTAGATTTAACTTTCTTGTTGAAGGCCCTGGCGATTCTGCGTTGATATCCTTGGACATGATACAATGCCTTCAACCTTCTCTCAATAAATAACACCAATTCTTCAAATCTACTCTGTTGCCAATCCGCTTCCACTATCTGACACTCTACCATAATTCGCAGCGATGGTACTTCAATTTTAATTGGCAGAACAACTTTCATCCCATTTACGAGGAAATAGGGGGTTGCCCCTATAGATGTTCGAATTGACGTTCTATAACCCCAAAGTGCAAATGGCAGTTTATCCAACCAGTCCTTGTAGGTCTCTACCATCTTCTGCAGGATGTTCTTGACATTCTTGTTCGCAGCCTCGACGGCTCCGTTGGTTTGTGGTATGTATGTTGATGACTTATGAAAAGCCACGTTATATTTCTCAAGAAAATCCACTACCTCGTTCTTGAAATGTGAACCATTGTCTGAGATGATCTCATTTGGCACCCCATACCTACAGATGATGTTATTTTTGATAAACTTAGCCACATGCGATGGTTTCAGCACAGAGTAAGACTGGGTTTCTACCCACTTATTAAAGTAGTCAATCAACACTAAGATGAACTCATGTCTGTTCGAGCCCTTTGGCGTGACCGCGTCGATAACGTTAATCTCCCATACTAAAAATGGCCATGGTGAAGTCATCTTGTAGAGCTTTGACGGCGGAATATTCATGCAGTTGGCATAGATTTGACATTTGTGGCATCGCCGAACAAAGTCGATACAATCCTCCTTCATAGCTGACCAGCAATAGCTCTGTCTGAGGATCTTCCGGGCTAGCATCACACCATTCATGTGTGCTCCACACTCCTCTCCGTGGATGGCCTCCATGAGACGTTTTGACTCTTTCGCTTCAACACAGAGTTTATGCATTCCCAGATGGCCTCTTTTGTACAGCTTGTTTCCGCAAATGATGAACAGAACGACTAGACGCCGTATTCCTCGTTTGTCTTTGGCATTTGCCCCTGGTGGATATGCATCCTTCTCCAGGAAATTCCAAATGTCATAATACCAGGGGTTCTTGTCTTGAACCTTGTCTATTGCGGCAATGGTCTTATAGGCAGACGTATATTTCTGTTCAATGATGATCAGATGCATCTTGACCCTAAGTGGGATGTCTACCATAGAAGATAGAGTTGCCAATGCATCAAGGAACCGGTTGTTCTCTCTTAGCAAATACGTAAATGTCAGCTTTTCAAACCTTGAAATCAGAACGTCCAGGGCTTGATGGCAAACCTTTATTTTCTCTTTTTTGAGCTTCTAATCTCTGTTAGCCTGAGAAACAACCAAGTTTGAGTCCCCGATAACGTCCAACTGTATTGTCCCTAGTTCCAAGGCAACTTCTAATCCAATAATACACGCCTCGTACTCTGCTTTATTATTGAACACTTTGAACCGAAGTTTGAAAGCTAAGGGTATGTGGAAATCATCAGGTGCTATGAGTAATACTCCTATCCCACAACCATATTCATTAGCGGCTTCGTCAAAGTACATCGTTCAAGTCTCTTCTTCTATCTATAGAATGTCTTCATATCGAAATAGGTACTCTATTGCCCCGTTTCTTCCACTTGGTGGTCGGCTAGAAATTCCTCTACTGCTCTTCCTTTAACTGACTTACGCATGACGTATCTGAGGTCAAACTTAGAGAGGAGAAGCAACCAATGAGCTAGCTTACCCATAAGCGCTGGTTTCTCAAAGAGATATTTAATGGGATCTAATCTCAAAACCAGAATTACAGAGTGAGCTAACAAGTAGTGCCTCAACTTCCTAGTAGCCCAGACCAAGGCTAAGCAAGCCTTCTCCGGGAGAGTGTAGCGGGTCTCGTAGTCCAGCATTTTCTTGCTCAAGTAATAGATGGCCTTCTCCACCTTAGCTTCTAACTCCTGAGCTAGCATACACCCCATAGTCGACTCTGTTACCGATAAATACAATCCCCGACTCTGGCGGTGATAACACATGTGGATTTTGCAAGTACTGTTTGACTTGTTCAAAGGCAAACTGGCATCGATCATCCCATTGGAACATCTTTCCTTTTTTCAAAAGACCAAACAGTGGTTCACAAGTCAAGGTTAATTTTGAGATAAACCGTCTTATGAATTGCACTTTATCCAGAAAGCTGCACACCTCTTTTTAGTCCTTGGTGGTGGCATTTCTAAGATGGCCTTGATTTTGAAAGGATCTACTTCAATTCCCCTTTGTGTAATCAGAAATCCCAGCATTTTCCTTGCTGTCACCCCAAAGGTATATTTCTGCGGGTTCAACCTCAGTCTGTATTCCTTGATCCATTAAAAGAATTTTTCCAGTGCAGTGTAGTGGCCCTTCCATTCTTTGGATTTTACAATCATGTCATTCACATATACCTTAAGTTCTTTGTGGATCATATTATGCAAGATGGTGGTTGCAACCCTCTGATATGTTGCCCTAGCTTTTTTCAACCTAAATGACATAACTCGATAGCAGTAGGTACCCTACGGCGTGGTGAACGCAGTCTTCTCTCTGTTCTCTGGTGCCATCAGAATCTGGTTATACCTGAAAAATGCATCCATGAAGGACAACAATACATGGCCGGCAGTGAAGTCTACCAGTTCGTCGATATGCGGCAGTGGAAAGTCGTCCTTCGGACTAGCCTTATTCAGATCCCTGAAGTTGACACAAACCCTGATTCTATTGTCTTTCTTCAGAACTGGAACAATATTGGCAAACCAAGTCGGATATTCAGACACAATCAAGAATCCCACATCGATCTGATTGGTGACCTTTTCCTTAATTTTCAATGCCCAATTTAGACAAACTCTGTGCAATTTCTGTTTAACTGGTCAGACCTTGGGGTCAAGAGGGATCCGGTGCTGTACAATCTCATGATCGATTTCAGGCATGTCTTCGTAGGACCGCGCGAAAACATCTTTGAAATCTTTTAATAAAGCGATTAAATGCTCGCGTTCCTCCGAAGACAACGTAGACCCGATCTGGACCAAGCAGGGATCCTCATCAGTACTCACATTAATTGCAACGATTTCATCTATGTAAGGCTTGGCACACCTCTTCTTCTCTTGGTCAAGCAATTTTTTCAAAGCCTGAAGAATTTCTTCCTCTTCGTTTAAATCAAAATTTTGAAAATCAAGACCAGTGCAACAAACTAAAGATGCAAAATAGTAAGTGAAATCTACTACATTCCCATTAGCAAAGTCTAGGTCCTCAATTATAGTTGACTCGAAAGAAAAATTGAAAGAAGACCTAGACAAGACCTTGGTATCCGGGTTACCAACCCCAGAGATACCAGACTCAGACTCTCAAAAGAACTTGAATCTGATCCTGACTCCACAAACTTGGTGGAATCTGATTCAGACTCATTATCTGGTTTAGAATTGCTGATGGTGCCCTTCTCAAATTGCTAGACTATATGTGGAGCCTCAATTGCATCCCTGATAAGACTGAGGAAATCTGCTGATGGTTTATCCCCGATCATAGAGATAGTAACACTATCCCCCAAGTTGACGGGCTTAGCTCCAGCATTAGAACTTGCTAGTAGGTCAACCAGTGCTTTCCCTAACAACTCTTCTTCGTCGATGTCCAAGCTTACAGTTTTGCCTTGATTTGTGTTTATGCTTAGGTTCATCTGTTCATCCTTATGTTCTGGTAACTTGTGCCAGAAGAAAACCTCAAACCCCGTGTACCTCGTCTTCGTTTCTTGGTCAGACCAAGGCTCTAGAAATCCACAAAATGGGAAATCTTTCCCTTGGTGGACAAAGCGTCAATTCAGGGTTTCCAAAATTGGCTTATGGACTAATTCATACTGCTTACCAGCCCTCTTTGCTTTAAGTCTCCCTCTCAACTCATCACCCTTTCTTTTTCAATCTTTGACATTAGGTTTATACCCCAGCCCAAAAGCATGGGGGTTGTGACTCATCTCTCTGGCAATAGTACCTCCTTGCTTGCCACTCCTGCCCAGTCCTAATCCAGGAATATGCCTTTGTTTGTTAATCATATAGATGGATTGAGCGCTCATGTAGTTCCTGTCATCTTACGCCATGATAGTTTGGACCAACCGGGCCTCCACCAAGGAGAAGCCGGAGAGGAACATGTCCTCTTTCCCATGTATGATTTCCAGCAAGGGCGTGTGTAGACGCGCCCTTGGGCCTCACTATAGTTCAGACTCAATTTGTCATGGTCCTGTATCTAATCTCGCAGAGTGCAATGCAAGATCGATGAATCATCAAAGAGTCAAAATCCGGCAAATCGTTTTTGAAAACAGATTTTTTGAAAGAAGTGCCAAACATGGACTGCTTTGCCAGATACAGAGTCGCCACCTAAATATTTATTTTGGGGGAATTTAGGAAACCTTGACTCGTTGCCCAAGGCCACGTGTTCATCATCACCAAAGTTGCCACGGCTCGGGAACTTGGGTATGATTGGGGAAGGTCACTTCGTGAGCACCCCCACTCGCCCGATCAAAGATCGGCCTCTACTAACCATGATATCTAGTTTTGAAAACATTATGCGTTCTTATTCCGGTTATTAGCCTAGATTTACTATGTGATGCGCACAGATACAAGTATAGACTGGGTCGCCTGAATTGGAACAAAACATCTCATGTTTGTTTTGAAAATGGTTTGATGGTGCTACCCGCAAGTAGGCTAAGACGTGGATTTGCCACCCTCGGGTGGGCTTAGAAAACATGATTTTGCCACTATCAAGTGGGCTTAAAACTCGCAGTCGATGAATTGTTCTAATCCAAATAACCCAACCTTCACCCACAGGCATTCAGGCAGGTATATCACATAAGCACATAGCCTCATGGTAAGCATGCTATCATGGCAGTCACTCACACGCATGCAAGGATGCTAAAGCATAAGTACTTACCGAGTACTCCAAGCCAAAACAGAAGCTCTGTTAGAAATCCATGCATGATCCTAACTATACAGAAATGCCTAATGCAACACATGCAAAATGCAACTAAGATAGGCTCGGCTATTCTAAACATGGCATATGATGATGCTACAACTAACACGTATTCAATTTGGTATTGAAATACAAATGCAGTTAGTATGGTGTGTCGAGCCCGGTGCATGCAATACAGATGAATGAAGGCAAACATGCTATCATACTGTATGCTAATTGAAACATGCCCTAATCTAACCATCATAAGCAGGTAAATAAAAAGGAGAAAGACGTGGGGTTGGAAGACATACATCACACGCACGCACACTTATTACAGTTGTGCCCTCGCTCGGAGGGTCCGAATAAATAATACAGTCCGAATAAATAATTACAGTCCGGAATGAATAATTAAATATTACAAAACCCTAATTAATTAACAAATTAACTAGGAAAGCGATGAACTAGCATGTAAGCCTATGGACTGCCTCAGCTCTGTTCTGAATGGTGGAATGATGCATGCTTGAATTGCTTGGCGCGGAAATCCATTGCGATGCCCCGATTCGCCTCTATTTGCAATTTTTCTCGGAATATTGTGCAAAGCTCCAGAAGGCCGCTGATTTATGATTTACTGCAACAGAGAGCAACAAAGGGACATGGCAAAGTATTTTCACATATGTATGCATGATTACCCTTCGAGGAGTGTAGTCCTCGATCCTCGTGCCACCAATTACGCATATCGATGCATGATGGCCGAGGAGTCAAATTGCACGACTCGATGTGAAATGAATGCACATGAAAACACAACAAGACCTAAACTCCATCATGGGTAATCCGGAGTGTCGGCGACTAGGGAATTTGAGACACGTTCCGTCACTCGGAGTACGAAACGTCCCTCGTTTCCCATGCTTGGGCTAACTCCTATCCCAAACACAATGCAAATGAGATAGTATACACAATGCGACTAACATACAACCTAGCATATGCAATGCTATGAAATGGCATACACAATGCACGACGCAACATGACATACACAATGCTCTAACATACAATCTAGCATACGCAATGCTATGAAATGGCATACACAATGCATAATGGACTTACACCAACATGAGTGGACCTCAGCCACACTCACATCAGTGGCCATAAGATGAAAACGAGACAACCGAAATGCGTGTACACATGCACGCATACCGAGGACCGAACTTAAGGCATAAAATACCACTCTACCAAAGCATGGCAAGGATGAAGCATGGCATTCGAACATGCAAATTTCAGCACTGAAACATGATGCTAAATAGTCCCGAAACATGGAAATATGGCACCCGATGCATGGAATAAGCCCCGAAACTTAAAACTAGTCCAATGCATTGAACCACAAGTATACAAACAAAGCATTATTTGATCATGAAGTCTAAAAACAGAACCAAGGCAGTCCCAAAACATGCACATTTCCAGTTTAAAGCATGGCCAAAAGATGCTAACATGATGGACTAAAATAGCATTCAACATTGGCTAGCAAGCATGGTTTACATGGCATGTATATGAAGCGAATGAGAACTCATCAAACCAGCCAAAAACAGTGAATAAAACATGCCAAAATATGCCCAAATAATCACTGAAATGCAGCCAATGCATGCAAAAATGAGGGGCTTCTTTGGAAGGCCATTCAAGGGATTGTTAAGCACATATAAGTTAGACATGAAGCATGACCAAACTAGCTCTGGAAATGGATTATGACAGCCATAAAACTCACAAAATTGGCCCTAAAATCAGTCAAGGAAGCATACGATGAAAGGCCCCCTCAAAAGGCCTTGAATGGAATTGTTTTACACATGCACTATAGACATAAAATATGATCAAAAGGGCCCCGGACAGACCAAAGGCAGACCTTAAAACCCGCAGAACTGGACCCAAAAAGTGACTTAAATGCATGCAAAATAGAGCCCATTTGGAAAGCCAATGATGCTAGTAAAGAAAATGAGAGGTGAGAGGGTCACCCCTCTATGATTTCAAAGCTCAAAACCTCATCAAAGCCACTGAAAATCCCCTGGATTTCAGTGGCTAAGAGGCCAAAACAAGTCCAATGCAAATGCTCTAATGCATAGCCCTAAATATGAAGGGATGAAGCATGCAAGGGAGGAGATGACTCTAAACAGAAAAGTGACCTCAAGAAAAATTAAAGAGGAGGTCAAAAAAAGGCTTTTTCCAGTTTATAAAAAATCTCGAAAATGTTCACAAGTAAGGCTAAAGTATGATGCAAAAATAGCCCTGAAAGAGAGATAGAGAGAAAGGGGAAGTAGATGGCCTCAAACAGCAAAGTGCCCTTAAAGAAAGTTGAAGAGGAGCTCAAAATATGACACTTTCTAGTGTATGAAAAAGCCCAAAAATACTTGCAAGTGAAGCTAAGTAATGAAGCAAAAAAATGCAAGTTTAAGGGAAATGGACACTTACCCTTGAAGAGCTGACCTCCAGTAGCTTTTGGACCAAGTTGGTGAGCTTTCAACCTCTGCAAATGACTTCCAAGGTGCTGGAATGGATGATGGGGGTGTGGTGCTAAGGGTTGTAGTGCAAATGGACCAAGAAAATTAGGGTTTTGGAGCTTGGAATAGTGACAATGGAGGAGGGAGGTTATGAGCCTTAAGCAAAAATGTCTAACCCTTAGATATGAAGAGGAGGGCCTCTCTTATAGAGAAGAGAGACCAAAGCTTCTCTTGGAAGCTTCAAAGATCCTCCATACGTGTATGGAGGATGCACCAAATGGTCTCCAGCTGGCACAGCTGGATTACACTCAAAGAGAGCAAAAAGCAAGAAGCAGGCTGGCTAGTTCAAGTGGCTGGCCGGCCACTCCCCCTGGTCGGCCGACCAGGGGTCAAAAGGTTCAAGCCCCAAAGATGGTCATCCATGAAGCCCTTGAAGTTAGCTTTCCAATGCCGCAAACCTAGCATTAAAATTCCTCCTGTGCAAAAAGTTATGCCAGTTTTGGTGAAGCCGTGCAGATTCGGTCCAAACGGACTTCAACCAGCCATATCTCCCCCACCCGGACTTTTCCTTAGGCGATTATTAAGTGAAAAATGAAGCCCCAGAAGTAATGTTTCCAATGGTGGTGGCCTCATATCTTAATTCCTCTTGTGCAAAGAGTTATACCCGTTTCGGTGAAGCCGCGTAGATGTTTTCTCTCCTTCCCGGATTCATACTGAACCACTTTTGACCAAAAACTCTGGTCATCCATCTGATTTTCTGGTTTTCCATGTGGCCACATTGAAGCCCCAAAAGTTAGCTTTCCAATGGCGCCAACCTCGCATCAAAATTCCTCCTGTGTAAAGAGTTATGCCCGTTTCGGTGGAGTCGCGCAGTTTTGGTCCTACCCGGATTCATGCCGAACCTCTCCCAAACTAGTTTTCGTCTTTTTTCTCCTCTTTTCTTCAACTCCAAACCCCTAGACAAGGTTTTTTGAAAGATTTTTCAAAGATTGCATCTCTCTTTCGTTCATTTCCACTTTGTCCTTGCTCGGTTTATCGAAAAGCGCAACATTTGACAAAATGCGAGCCTTGGAACATCGTAAAAATTTTATTTCAAAAACGTTTTGAAAGAGAGGGTTTTAAGGTCTAAAATCTTTTGATCAAGATTGTTTTGGTCCAAAAAGGGGTATGAAGTTGAGATTTGACTCTCCTCTTGCCGAAGAAATCGACCCTTTGCACTGCACAACTTCCAAAACCATCAGTCGCGTCCAAGTCTTAAAAGCGGTCAAAAATGGGGTGTCTACAGCGTGGTAGTTTCCCGGGGAGAGTAAATCACAGAATTGCCGTATACAGTAGCAATCCCACTTTTAAAAGGGTATTTCACTAGCTGGTGGACCGTTGATGACACTACCCTCATCTAATGCAGCCAAGGGCTTTCCAAAAGTAGGTTGAAAATTACTGGTACATCCATAACATGGAATTCCACCTCATGCTTGGATAGGCCAATTAGTATTTGGCTCTTAAAGGTCCCCATGACGTCTCGACTGGTGTTGTCATAGGCTCGAACAGCTTGAGTTGTGGGTGTGAAATCAAATGGTTTCAAACCTATGGCGTAGGCAATCCTAACCATACATACATTAATCGTCGAGCCGGTATCCACTAGTACCATCGAAATCCATTTCTTCCAACTCTCCAAAGTCACATACAGTGGTCTGTTGTGGTTCACACCCTCAGGTGACAACTCTTTATCTGTAAAGGATATCACTGACGTAACGTCCCTAGACGTGACCAACGACACCGGTTGGTCAATGGTGGTGTCAATGGACAACTTCGTTTTGTTCATGGCCTCTAATAGTGCCTGTTTATATTCCCGAGAAGCCATCAGCAACCCCCAGATTGATATGTTTGGCTGAATCTTCTTGAGTTGTTTCAAGACCAAGTCTTCCTCAACGTCTTTCTCCTTTGATTTCTCAACTTCTCTCCCAGAGGATTCTGGCTAATCTAATGCTAAGGGTTTGAAATACCGTTCACTTTGAGTCCTGTGGTTGATCTTATATGTATTCCTTGTGTTGTCAGGGGTATTGACTTTCCACCATTCGTTAGTGTATGCATGGCTCAGATCATTATCTTCCCACCACTCTCCTGCAGTCATGGCCAGGCTATTATCAGGTTCCACCCGGAGTACGTTTACATCACGCCCCCCGTCATCAGGTTCCACTCGGATTATGTTTTGATCACCCGCAATGGGGGCAGGGCGGGTATTGCTTCCCTCGATCCAAACCTGACCCGATATTACTAATAATATATAAACAAATAATATTTGTATATATATATATAATATAATTAGATATAAGAAAATAATATTAAAAGTCTATGATTTTGTTTAAATATAAATAAATAATAATCTTAAAATTCTCATTATTTATATATATGGAAACAAACCAAAAAAATTATCTATTGTGCTAAGGATTTAAATGGTTCTCATTTTTTTTTTATTATTGGAAATATGGTCGGGTATTCTCCCGTATCGGGTATCCGTGAAGGCGAAAATGTGGTTGAAAAATTCCACCCGTAACGAGGGTGGAGTGGAGTGGGGCGGGGTAGGGTGGGGCAAGGCGGGGGTTTGCCCACGGGACAGCAGTGGGAAATGGCAAACCTCCATCCCTACATCCAATTCAACCACCCTTGTCACCCCATCATCCTAGTCTCCCACCTTGTCTCCCACCTTCTTCTGGATTGAGCAGACTTGCATTGCTTATAGAGAGGATTAGATTGTGAGATAGGGATAAAAAGGAGGAACGAATTAAGAGAAAGGAGAGAAATAGAGAGAACAAAAAGAGTTGTTTAAGTTTTGAACCAAAATTTCCAAATACATCGAGAAACACTGATATCCCATATTTATATATATCAAAACCATCCCAGAAATTATGAGAGAACCAAATTCTTGAGCTTTGATTCAAAAGAGAGTGAGTATTGTGGAAAGGAAAAAAAATAGAGAGTTGATCAACTCCCCCCCCCTCACACACACTGTTAAACAACCCAAAAACACCATTCCAATAAGAATTTTGAATTTTTGAACTAAGAATTGAGAACACACTTCCTAAACTTGAGGGTGATCAAAATGAAGTTTACAAATCAAATCCTTTTCTTAGAATGTGGATTTTGCACACTTTCATTTCCTTGCATTTTCTTTGTTAATTTGAACTTCTTGCTTTAATTTCATTTCATATTGTAAACCTATTATACTCTAACTGGGAGTGGTTAGTTAAGCCACCCACATATTCTTTACTTGTTTCTGTTTTGGTGTTGCAAAAGTAGAAAACAGAGTTTGGCCTAGCCTGATTAGCTGGCCGGCCAATTTATTGGCTGGCTGACCAATTAATTGGCCGGTTGACTAACTTTTTGGCCTACCAGCTCATCTTTTGGTTGACTAGCCACTTTCTTCTAGAACAGAATCCAACAGTCTTCCAGCAATGAGCAAACCAGTCTCCGATGGTTTGCAAGGTCCCCTAAAGCTCCTATTTTCTTTTATTTTAGTTAAAGAGAGTTGTGAGGATTTAATTTTGTTGTAATATTTTTATTCCTCTCCTCCCTTATTCGGATTTGTAATATTGAAAGTGTTGTAATAATTCTCCGCCCCACTTCTTTATATCCCGTTCTTTTATTTGCTTTCCATATTCTATGAATATGCATCTTATATAGTCTTGTCATCATATCTATACTCTGCATCCATGTTTCATGCCTTAAAATCAAACCAAATTTGCATTTATGAATTTAATAAATTATTATGTGATTTTGTGTACTACCTCATGTCTTGAGATGATTAACATGTCATATAGTAAAAGTCAGATCTTTATCTTTAGTTTCATTTCATGAGTGAATTGCATTAGGATCTTGTTATAGGATCATGCATATGTTTACTAATTTTGTTTTTGTACCTATTTGTGGGACGTCGGTAAATATGTAAATTTTTGTGCTTTAGCATCCCGCCTGTGTGTGATTTTCTTACTATGTTTAGCATCTTACCATGTGGTTATGTGCTTGTTTGATATAACTCTATGCATGCCGGTGAGTAAAGGTTGTGTTGTTTAATTTGGAATAAAATTAATTTTCATGATTGTATTATTCAAAACATTTTTCAAAATATAGGAAATCATATTGTTCCAAAACAAATGACACAATCTATATTTGTTTGCTTCACATAGTAAATTTTAGGATTTATTATGAATAATTGGAATATGAACACATAAAGCAAATAAAATTCATATCATGGCTTATAGAAGCCGATCTTTTGATCGAGTGAGCGGGAGTGCTCAATTAATGACCTTTCCCCTTCATACCTAAGGTTCCGAATCAAGCATCCTTGGTAACGACGAAAAATGGCATTTGCACGAGTCATGGGTTTCCTAATTTTTTCAAAATATTGGGTAACAACTCTAAGATCTGGTGATGTAGTCCATTTTTGGCAAAGAATTTGTAATAAAATGGATTTTATATAAACATTGTCAAATCTAGACTCTCATCTATGATCCATATTTTACTTGTGAGACTAGATCGAAGAAATCGAGGGTCCAAACTGTTTAGTGTGCTCAGGTACCCCTCAGGCGATGTTATAGTCGTCAAACCAAAAGAAGCCAGTTCATCTACTCCAATAAATTCGAACCACCCAGACTTTAGAAATTTTACTAAACAACAAATGAAGGAAGATACTAGAAATTATAATTGTTGGAGAAGAATTAGACATTACAGTTATTTAAATAGAGGATCATATGTTAAAGGAGGAACACCTAGTTATGCAAATTTTACGCCCAGACAAGAAATATTCTTAAGGGAAATATCATTAAAACCAATTAGTAATACCGATTACTTATTAGATATTGATTGTACGATGAATCTTAATGAAGTGTTAAAACAATAAAAAAGAGGCATGCACCATGTTCTAAATATTCACAATAGCAGCTGGAGCGTACTAAGCTTTTTAAATTATATTGAACACAGCTTCAAAGGCATAGTAATAAGTTCGTACAACAAGCTGAAAGCAAGTGATATGTTAAATACATTTGTAAAATATATTGAGTAATAGATTGTAGGAAAAGATTGAAATGAAGAAAAACGAGCAAGAGAACGGATTAGAAAATTAAATAATACAAAAATATGTAATATGAAATATATAAAAAAAATTATATATGCGAATTTTCATATTACTATTATCAAATAGGACAAAATAAAAGCCATTTATATATGTTTTTCTATAAATTACCATATCCTATATATATTAATGTAGAAGAAAAATATGAAAAATGGATTAAAGAATTGGGAGATAACGTGCAAGACTCCTTAGGTCATAGAATTAGGTATCTTAGAGAATGGGTAAAGCAAGAATGTTTAGAAATAAAACAAACAAGAAAAATGAAAAACATTATATTTGCACTGTTGGTGGCAATCAACTAATTCATGGGGTTGTGAACCTTCAAGAAAGAAAACATATTATAAGATATAGAAAACATTTTACAAAAAGAAAAGTTTTAATAAACAACGAGGAGAAAAATATAAAAGAAAATATTATTAAAAAAGACAATTTAATTTTAATAAACAAAGAAGATTTTTCAGGAAAAATAGTTATTGCCCAGAAGGTAAAAAGACTTGTAAATGTTGGGCGGGTGATGAAGTAGGGCATTATGCAAATCAATGTGAAAATAAAAAGAATAGAAGCCTTAGGAAGTTTAGATTATATTGAACTAGAAGAAGAAGAAGAAGAAGAAGAAGAAGAAGAAGAAGAAGAAGAAGCATTAAAATTGGCATTAGAAAATAATAAACGAATAGTAGAAATAATTGAGGAGGAAATAGAAGTAGATGATGAAATTGAAAGTGAATATTATAGTAATTCTGATGAAGAAATAAATTTTATGATGACTGAAGAAATAAGCATAGGAGAATTAAGAGGAGAACAATTTGTAACAGAAGATTCTCAGGAAAAAAATTAAGATTGGTATTACCAATAATAAATAAAGAAAAAATATATCAAAAATCAATTTTTTATTTAAAAAATAAATATATATGTGAAAGAATGGAAGGAGACTTAGAAATTAGAGATTGTGAATATGATGTAGGAGAAATAAATTTAATAAATTATGAAAATATATTAAGATATAATAAAGACGGTAAATATTGATATCTACATATAGTAGTGTACAAATAAAAATTATGCCATTATTCGATAAAGGACAAAATGTATATATATATATATACATTTCTATGTGATATTAGACAAAGAAATTTCCGAAGATCGATAATTAGTGGAATAAAAAATGACTATTTCAATTGTTTAATGGTAACAAAAAAATGATTGTTCAAACAACAAGTATAGTAACAAATAACCAATGATATGTGAACATTCACATCTTGCAAAATATATAATTATGTCCATATCTATAATCCAGCACTTATTTATCAAACTTTCAAACAATGTGAAATGTGAACATTCACATTGATTGACAAAAAAATAGAAATAATGACAGCAATAGAATTAGAAATCCAAAAAGAACTCAATCACTCTAAAAAGAAAAAAATATCACCCACATCCGCATCTTTATCATTATCACTATTATTAACAATCTATGCAATTTCACTATTCTACCAATCCAAATCAAACCAAACCCACATTTGAAGAATCTGTTTGTAACAAAATTGACTAGACATAAACAAAGTTTCGACTTACAACAATGAAGAAACATAGAGTTTCGAACACAGAGCAATAATGGACGAATACAGAATTTCGAACACAAAGTGACAATGGAGGAACACAAAGCTTCACTGCAACAACGGAGGAACATAATATTATTTCACCACCATATGTAAACTAGAGTTTCTAAACCCTACCAAATGAGAATTTCGAAACCCTAGCATAATGAAACAATACCACAAATGTGAATGAAACTAATCAAAAAGAAAAACATGAATAATGGTAACTACCAAAATAGATGTAGTAACAAAAAGGAAATGTGTATATCATTTTTCTATATAATACATATCAACAATAGATATAAATGTATAATATTCTAACAAACAATATAAATCAGGAAAACAGGATCTCACAGAATAAAAGTATAAATACATGGGATTAACTAAGTTATAATTTTCCTTGGTAGACTTATTGAGTTAGAACACCTCTAAATGGGTTTTATCAATAAAAAACCCTTCATTTTTTTAAGAAGAAATTTAATATATATATATATATATATACACACAATTTGACCTTTTGTAATAAAATAAATTTTAAAATTTTATTTGTTTTAATTTAAACCATTTGTTTATAATTAAGTAAGAAAAAAAAATAATCATTAAACTCAATGTAAAATGATATTTTATATATATTTACATTGAGTTTAATGACTATTTTTTTTTTTTCATTAGCTTACTTAACGGAAATAGGTTGATGGTTTAAATTGAAAATACATCAAAAGATTGAAATTTAAATTGACAAAATTAAAAATTAAAATTTTATTTTACTATAATGGTCAAATTCTGATTTTTTTTTTTTAATGTAATTTCTCCTATTTTTTTCTTTTCCATTTTTTTTTCATAACTAAGTGTCCGGACTAGTTTATGCGCATTTCGACTAATCTTGGAGGACTAATCTCACCGCCCATTTCCAGGGGCCCCTTTTAAAGCCATGGCAAATGCTTTGTATGGACATAGTCCCAAATTTCGGAGGACCAATGCCACTGCCCATTTCCGAGGGCCCCATTTAAAGCCAATGCAAATGTCTTGTATGGACATTGTCCCAAATCTCGGAGGACCAATCCTACTGCCCTTTTTGAGATTCCTATTTAAAGCAGAGGCAAATGCCTTGTATGGACATTGCCCCAAATCTCGGAGGACCAATCCCACCACCCATTTTCGAGAGCCCCATTTAAAGCTAGGGCAAATGCCCTATACGGATATGGTCCTAAGGAGCTTTTCGCTGCTAGTGGGTATTGAATCTGAGACCTAGAGGGAGCACACCCCTATACCTAATGTTTTGCCCACAAGGCCAACCCATTGAAATTATTTCTCTCTTTTTTATTATTACTATAATTTTACCTTTAACATTAAATTTTAATTTTATCTCCATCATTAATTTCTTAAATCCAAACTCTATCTCTACCCTCATTTGCCCCTCCTCAAACCCTCTCTGCTATCCTTTTCATCAATGTTTTCTTGTTCTCCATCTTTCTATCGATTTCCCTCTCTCTTTCTCTAACGAACTCTCTAACTCACCACTTGTCTCTTTATCGATCTTTCTTTATCACTTTCTCTCCCACTCTCTTTGTCAAACACTTTCTCTTCTCGTTTCTTCTTCTTGCTGCAAGGGAAATAGTGTAGATTGGGGAGTGGTAGAAAAGGGAAACGAAGGTAAGGATGGCTAAAAAGGGAATTGTCGGAGGTAGAGCTGCCAGATAATGACATGAGTGGCTAGGAAAGGTATACCTAACTTAGGGGTTGGTAGATAGGGAGCTGTAGAAGAATGGGGTGGTAAGAGTGCGACTCTTGAGAAGTAAAAGTATAGTTCACATGAGGGGTATGTATGTTCGGATTGGTATAATTTAGGAGTAAACCAATAACCAAACAATTACTTTTGGTTCAATGAAATTTGAAACCACACCAAATTATAAAAGTTTTGGAAGGAAGCTAGACCCAACTAATAAAACACTATTTGATTCGGTTAGGAACCATAATTTTTAGAAATCTTATTATCATTTGTAATATGATCACAAAATATTATTCACAACTTAATAATTATTTTAGTTTACAATAGTAAAGGGTTCCAACTTATTTATATATTTGATACTAATAAGATATTTTAATATTTAGGGTAAATAGTAAATTATATATACATCTAAGGGAATAGCTTTTTCACAGCTATCTTGTGAATTGGTTGGTTCATAGGCGCTAATGAAAAAATTCCAAATCCACCACTTGTAATCGCATTTGCAATAGCGTTGTCACATCATTAGGTTCAAAAATTGGGTATAATTTTTGGACTTGTATAGAAATAACTACTATTAAATT
This sequence comes from Camellia sinensis, assembly GCF_004153795.1. Classification (NCBI taxonomy): domain Eukaryota; kingdom Viridiplantae; phylum Streptophyta; class Magnoliopsida; order Ericales; family Theaceae; genus Camellia; species Camellia sinensis. The sequence continues at coordinate 311,562 of NW_021026031.1, forward strand.
ATGGATCAAACCATGAAATACGGCTTACCTACTTTAAAAATTAAGACCGAACCGTATATTGAAAAAACCAAACCAAACTAAATCCTCCAATTTTAATCTAGATCAGACCGATTTGAGATTTTCTTGTTGTTTTGCCTAGCTCCAGTTGGGATTATGGTGGACATTCAGAGAGAAAATTGTGAGGACCAATTTTGACCGGTGAGAGTCCAAAAAGTAGGAGTTTAAAGAAATTTGGTGATGCAAATAGCATCACTCTTTTCTTCATTCATGTGTATATATTCTATTTGTAGTTAATGGGATTTAAATATATACCAGTTTCCAAATATTTTGGAAAGATTACTAAATAATTTCAAGATTTGAATTTTATAGCAAAATAGATTTTTAATTATATTAATTTAAACCTTAATATGTAAAGATATTTTAGTTATTATACTCAATATAGGTATACGGAAAATTTAAAATTTCATTTTTCATTGAATTTAATGACTAAAATATAATTTTTTGATCAATTTTACTTAACAAAAATAGGTGGATGATTTAGATTAAAAACAAATCAAAAGATTTGGATTTAAATTGAAAAAAAAAAAAACTCATGATTTATTTTGTTATAAGACTCAAACTCTAAATTTTTATATTTATAATTTTCTCAAATATTTTTTTAATTGATTTTAGAGCATTGTGTAACTCTTATTTATTTTAAAATTATATTGTGGAATATTTTGTATTTATTATACACTAATTTTGTGTTTAGTTGGGGGATTTGGGAAAAGATTTGGAAAGGGAAGAAGAAAATGTATGTGAAATGTAAATAAAATGTACTTATATTTCACCTAGTTTTACACATCTATTCCCTTTTCATTTCCAAATCCCTCCCCAAATCCGCCAACTAAACATAGCGTAAAAAGACCTTTCATGGAGCCGAAGAGTTAAAGTGTAGGGTCTCAAAGAGAATGAAAAGAGGGTTGCGTTGAGAGATTAGAAGCCTTCTTGTATTAAACATAGGGGATTTGTTCTTTGTCTATCATGGAAGTAGGCATATACCCTGCCAAAAATTCTTCTTATATTGTTCACAATACATTTAAATCATCTAATTTGAAAGCGACACGTGACAAGTAAAGGGAATTCTATAAAATTTGATAAGATAGTGAAGAAGAGTTCCACCTTCGGAAGTGTCCACGTAAATGCAAGTTTTCAACCGGTAAAGATGCTAACCAACATGTGAGAGGCACGTGAAGAAGGAGTTAACAAAGGGTAGTTTCTAGCGATTACACACGCACAAAGAGAAGATTATGTCCCTAGGAAGTAGCGAGAATGGAGGAGATCATGGTAAAAGATAGTAGCCTAACTGCTTCGAACGCTATAAATAGATAAAAACAAAGACTAAGAGACCCCCAATCAAATCCAAACTCTATGTCTTCAAGCAATGGAGACCCTACAAAATGGTTATCCACGGAGACTCGATCTGAAATACACGGGATTTCTCCATTTTTCTACCTATCAAATCGAGTCGGTGACATAATTTAAATCTCTGTAAGGTCAGGAATGGGTAGCCGGCCACCTCTTCATATGTTTTGGCATACTCAGCTAGTTCACGTTTCTCTCTCTCCAGTCCCCAAAGGCAACAATCTTAGGGTGATATGTTGTAGAAATGCACGTTTCTCTCTTTTTCTAATCATTCAATTCTCTCTCTCTTTATTTACAACTTAAACCACACCTATACATATACAAGAATTGGGGATACTGCGCCGTAGGGTTGAGCAGCAGATACTACTATAAGCCCAAAATGACGTCGTTTTGATTGCCAAGTTGATTTCAAAATTTAATTTGCAGCATTGAGTTTCGAACTCTTGACCTCTCCAAGAGGCACAATAATAACCGTTGTGCTACTTTGTATCGTTGTTAATAGTAAGCACACATATATTATTTATTATATTATTCAAACGATCAATATATGTATGTATATATACCCAAGTGGTGTCATCCAAAAAAAAAAAAAACTATATGTATATAAATCTAACTAGGTGGATGTCATCATCTCACTTTACTATGTGGTTCTTAATTTCATAGTGAGAGAAGAAATAATGTCCGTCCAATTCAATTTATAGTTTTTATTAATTGATGATGCTACTCAATTCGATTGATATATATATATATATATATTTGCACCTATTCATCCAAACAAGAAGCAAAATGACAAAAAAAAAAAAAAAAAAAAAAAAAAAATATGAGACCTTGTCAAATCAACAATTAAAAAAAAAAAAATTACCAACAATATGTCCATCCAAAATAGCACTAAAAAAAAACTCCAAGGTTCAAACAAAATTCTATAAAAGCCATTTAAAATATTCAAAATATGTCTCACAAAAAATACCATTATCTATGAATCACGGTAAAAAAATAAAATAAAAATATTACATTTCAATTCTGTGGGGGAGGTTGTGAATGACTAAAAAATTTTAAAAAAAGTTTCATTATCTGAGATTGACTTGCCCCTTGTGGAATTGAGCTCTCTTTCATCAAATGAAATCCCCTAAAAAAAAAAAAATTGAATAAGTGTGAGAGAATATATTAGAATCAAATTATTTTTTATTAAAAACAAACGAAGTTAAGAAAATTCCAAAATGGAACTGCTGCACCATAGTTTGTAATTGGATATTGTATAAAAATTATAAGGTAATAAATAATATATATGTCATTAATATTAACAAAGACACGAAGTGACGCAGTGGTTCGTGTTGTGCCTCTCTTGGAGACGGTTAAGGATTCGAAACTCAAGATCGGCAGCAGAATCGGTAGATCAATTTTTGAAATCAGTTTGGCCATCAAAACGACGTCGTTTTTAGCATGCAGCAGTTACTGCTGCGTAGTCACGTAGCAGTATCCCCAATTCCACATATAAATATATACATACATTTATATTTACATTCAATTTCTTAAATCTTAAATCATGTTTCACTTGTTGATCATATATATATATTAGATATTCTGAATCTGTGTATATATGGCAGATTAATTTTTTTTATTCATTTGAGAATGTGTTTCTTCTTTTACTTTAAAATAAGTTTCTTAATTAATTAAATAATATGTATTTGATTATGTTGTTGAAAGAAAAAAAATTTGAATGTGTATTTGGCTTTTGGCCGTGAACCTTGTAAGGGAGAAAAAAAAAAACAAAAACAAAAACAAAAACAAATAGGTCAAGGTGGATTAGGAAAAATTCAAACCCATTAGGGTATCTCCAACTATACATCAATTTTTTTTCACCAAATTTGAGTAAAAATTTGAGAAAAAATTCTCTTTGATATCAAGTGCTCCAACGGCGGGTTTTGCGGCTTCATCAAACCACTGGTCGACCGGCCAGTGCAAAATTTTCACAATTTTTCTCCTTCAGGTGGTCATCGGGGGGGTTGACCGGGCGGATGATCGGGAAGATGACTAGTGTAATTTTTGCCTTGCAGTGGTCATCTGGGGGGCATCCGATGGCGAAAATCCAACGGCAATGAACAGTGATTTGATGAAAAGCACATTGGTCCTTAGTTTGATGAAAGAAAAGTGAAATCCTGGATTTGATACCGATTTGATGAAACTGTTGGAGCTGAAAAAGGAACCATTTTTCATCAAATTTAAATTTGATGATAAGTTTAATACATGGTTGGAGATGGTCTAAAGGGATGGGGACGGTAGTCCCTAGGGATGAGAGATGGGAAATGGGAAAAAATTATAATAGGGAAAAAGGAATTGAGAATTAATATCTGCTCCATTGCCACCAATTGTCATTCCTAGTCTTTATCAATTTCATTTATCTTTAAATTTCAGCACTTTATTGTTATGCATTACTCTTACATTTTATAGGAGTAAATTAACTTTGTAATTCCAAAACTCGTTCGGTTTAAAGCTTCGAAATTGTGCTTTCTTAAGGTAACATTTTGTAATTGTTTATTCAATTAATTAATTAAAATTTCTGCCTAGTCTCTCCCTCCTATTCTGTTACAAATTTGCATTAAAATATTGGTTCATCTTTTGAACACAACACAGTAAAGTACTCGTCATTGAGGTTAGGAGAACCTTCACATAATTGCTTCATAAAATTGGCATTTATTATTTGTAAAGATTTTTCAAATTCTTACTGGCACGCTAAAATTACATTTCTAATATTTGAAATGTCAAAATTAGCCGACGTATATCAATCTCAATCAAAATAGAGATAGTATTTGTTAATAAAGAATTTATTTATTTATTTATTTATAATACTACATTTTTCTAATTTGAAAATATGTAATTATATGTATTTATTGTATACTAGTTTGACCCCCACGCGCTTCGCGCGTGAGCGTCATACTATCATTGGCTACGAACAAAGTCGTGACGATTGCGCTATCATTGGCTAGGAATTATAGAACGAGACAAAGAAACGACAAATTATCATTAAATTCTCTAAACTTTATCATATGAATTGAAAAAGGGGACAAAAAAATATAGATCGACTAATCAAATAATAAAAAATGAGCTAATTATTAGAAGGCTTGATACAGAAGACAAGGACCAGTATAATTGGCCAACCAAATCCTGGCCCTCCTGACCTATATAATCCATTGATTTGATATAATTTGCTTTAGAGCTGAAAAATATGAATTTTTTTCTTGTACATAGTTGAAATAAATGAATACATAACAAATTAAAACATCATATTGAGCCACGACACTTCACAATCAAAAATGTAAACTTAAAAATCTAATCATTCCCAAAATTAAAATTTGTTAGATACCATATGTTCTAAGAACAAACTTATTAAGGAGATATAAGCCCCCAGTTGGGTAGCCCTGAAACCAATTCCAAACACTTGAGTTGGCTAATTGGGTCAGCTTCTTCCGTCTTGGAGAATTGTTAACTGCAGTAGCCTAAAGAGATCAGAAAAAAGACATCTAATGTAGCTTCAGCATTCTTTCTCAATAAATGCAATAAAATTGCAATGACAATAATCCATGAGAGAGAGAGAGAGAGAGAGAGAGAGAGAGTAAAAAAATGTTGGCCCAAACTTACGAGTTTCAATTGCCAAGGATATGGGCATGCACCAGGAGAACCATAATTAACAGCCAAGATATTGACACCGTCTTGTAACAAGACATTGAGAGAGGATATATACATGCACAAGAACAGTGAACTTATGTCACAGTTTCTATCTGTCAAGAAGTAGAATAATGCAAATAAAAATTAAATAATAAACAATAGAAAATAAAGTAGAACATACAATAAATAAAATTCCACCAAAAGGACATGTAACTATAGAAAAACAAAGACATGAAAATAGGAATGATAGTACATTCACTAAATAATCGTTATAATACTTCATTGGTACATCTCATAATTTTCGTAAAATATAGAAACAAGATAAATTGTTGTAGAGAAACTGCTTATGCACTCATGCAACAGAACAAGTATCATGAAACTTTTGAATTAACTCAAAACTAATAAAAATAAGGATTTATTGATGTATAAAAAATAAATTGAAGAAAAGACCATGGACTCCACTCTAATGCATTACATATCAAAAGTTCAAACTGCCTCCTCTTGAATATTAATCAATCTTATGTGGGCTTTTTCTTCCCTGTTTCTATGATTAAAAAAAATATATCATATTTTGTCTTTATTAGAAAACCTTATTGGCTTAAACAAAAAATCTACTGATACAAATTTGTAGGTATTCCAAATTAGTCATGGCAAAGAAACAAAAAATTGGTATTAAAGTAAACACACTCCACTACTTAAGCAATCAAAAGAAGGCCGTTCAAAAACCAATTGGTACAATTTCTTAAATAAACCCAACCAAATCAAGCTAAACCTTGCGTTCCAATTTCTTGAATGCATAAAAAAAAATTCGAAAGATAAGGGAAGAGAGTACTTTAGTGCCAGTCAACACCATAAGTACAAAAGGGCTGACTTGGGAAACCAACACCAAAAGTGATTCCCATGCTTGTTTAATATCCACAAGAACTGAATTAGGAAATGCAATCAAACTGAAATTCCATATTTAACCTAAAGCTAGTTGGGGTAGCTTTTGCCCATATGCTCTTTTCCAAATGAGGCTTTCAATTGTTTCCCATTTCAATGGTTTTTTTCATTCCACCCTGAGCAAATTGATAATTTCCCCACCGCTCCTCTGACGCAAAATAGACAACAAACAATACAAAAAGAAATTTCTCGGCCCCATAAAACAAGAACAAACATTGACAGAACATATATAATAACTTTAATAAACATTAGATATAGAGTTATGTAGCTTCGAATTCTATTGGTTGTAAAATTGCTTCAAGGAATCCCACCAACAAAAAACCACACTCACACACACACACAAAAGAAAATAGAAAAAAGAAAAAGAAGCTTACCTTGATCATTTTTATCCATCTGTGCCTTTGTTTCAGTAATTATTATGAAAGCAATAAACACTTGAACACCAACAACCAATAAATAAGTAAATAACTCAAGGAAACTAAACTACTCAACAAACAGAGGACAAATCCAAATCCAATAAATAGCTCAAGGAATGATATAATTCTTAACAAACTTATTTGCATAAACAAATAGCACAAGTTGATTCTCAATTCCCAATAATATTTGAGAGTACACATTTAAAAACATATAATCTTGTTGTTCCTCAATGATATACTAATATTATTGTTGTCAAGAGGATCAAATTCATCTTCTAGATCAAAATAATTTTGCTGTGAAGAGGATCTACCAATATTCTTGGTGGATTTAGTAATACCATTTTTCAAGCTAAAGGAAGACCATTTTCTTAGATGAAACCTAATTTACTTCCAGAAGTTGCTTTTAAAATCCAAACAAATTTAATCCATTTACCCAAAATACCCACCCAGTAATTACACAAAACAAAGACAGAAGTTGGGTTGGGCATACTAATATTATTCCAGGCAGGGAGAACAAACTAATAAAAAAGTAAGGCTGTCATCATCAATCAACAAAAGTATGTTATTATTGGGTTGGGCATATTGTCAAACACATAGTGAGCACAAGATAAAATTATAGCAGAACAACAGAACAAAGACAGCACATAGTTTGAGCCAAATATTAAATTGAATTGGGGCAACAGAACAAGGAAATGAAATACATACTTTCAAACAAAGCACCCTAAAAAACCTAAGATCCTTCACCAAGAACCCAATGTCATATGATCGAGCACATGGTGGACACACAATTAAACAGTTGTGAGGATCAAGAATAGAGCCCCAAATAGATAAATTAGGAATAATTTCATAATAGACAACAGGAAGAAGACACACCTCAGTTTCTGCAGGTTGTTCTAGCTCATAGAACATACACCAATCCAGGATGTATGGCCATAAATATACTGAACGTTCTGTTTCGGTGATGAGTTTGAAAATCCACTAAACTCTTGAAAATCTTCCACCGTTCCACCGATCGCACCACTCAATTCCTGAAGAGCTTATCGGTTGTGTCATCAGCTTATCCCTTCTTGAAGGTTCCTGCTGCTTGTGGTCTTCCTGAAACGGTGATATCGATGTATGTGTTTTGTGCAAGATTCCGGAAGGGAGAGCTGGTGGCCTCCGATTGGTTGGTCAATCGGTTGTAGATGTCGTGGCTATTGTCATTGTTAAGGATCAAGAGAGGCATAGCCAAGTACCAACGTTACACCACTGTTATATCCTTTTTATATATGTTATAGATACAATCTATTACAAATTAGCATGCACACCTTTTAGTCCCTATTTTGCAAAGGGAGACGGGGCCAAACTTAGAAGTCGGGGCAAGAAAGAGCTTTGAGCTCATCACGCATCTACAGAATGGTATGCTCCATAGCTCGGCTCAAGCGCTTGAAGCAAACCCTCAGAACAACTACATGATCCGACCATCGGTGGAGGAAGTGGAAATGTGAACTCAGATCTCGAATCTCTATCTCCAACTGGCTTACTTTAACTCCTTTCTCCCTTATAGTAGCAATTCTGACAACAGATGCAGATTATGTACCAATGCCACTGATGCATTACACATTGAGTTGGACAGCTTTCCTTGAACAGATAGGACACAACGCCATCAACAGACATACTCGCAAAGAAAGCACCTACCCTGGGGGAACTGCCTCGATCCTCAGGGTGCCTACGAGACGGCTATGGTGTTGCACAGGAAAGTCTGTTGGGCA